>JAEANM010020098.1:756-12191 GCA_017656035.1 Myanophis thanlyinensis
AGAGAGAAGGAGAGAGAGAAGGAGATTCAGCAGATGTGATTTTAGATCTGCTTGGGAAATGGCCAATGATACAATCCCCTGATCACAATTTGCCCATAAAGGATTAGATTCAGAGGTGCATTCTCTGAAGGAAGTTTAGAAGATCGACTGGACCAAAGCCAGATAATTTTAAGAATTCAGATTGCTAACAGCTAAATCAGAAAAGTAATCTATTGTATCTATTATATATTTTTCCTTATCCTAATTTCAAAAACTGATTGGATATAGCAAGAGCACTGAATGTGAGTCTAGTACCAGAGCAGAGGTGAAATTCAGCAGGTTCTAGCAGGTTCATTAAAGCGGTAGTAAATTTTCTAAGCTGTTCGGAGAACCGGTTGTTAGAAGAAATCTCCTTTTGTTTTTTTCCACTTTACAGGGTTAATCCTGTAAGGAAGGCAGGGAAAAAGAACGTTCTGGTGTTGTTTCTAGCCTAATCTTTATTGCCCTGCTTACAGAAATGGCCCACCCAGTCACATGACCCCCCCAGCTGCACCCACCAAGCCACACCCACAGAACCAGTAGTAAAAAAAATTGAATTCCACCATTGTACCAGAGGGGTGAGGAGCAGGGGATGCCAGAATGAGGAACAAAAAAGAGATAAAGAAGGGAGTCAAAATGAGAAAAACTGAGGGGAAGGATCACCCATATTAGATTTGGGTTAGCCTAATATTGATTAACCTACAATCATTACTAACATGTGGCTTATTACAGATTTTCCCAATGAAATATGGTCCTCAGCTGAGAGAGTAACTACATAATGCACAACTTTACATAATTCAAATTCAGTATCCTGTATCATTTATTGTGGTTCAATTTATCATGGTGGATCTGTTACCATTTTCAGACTTTACCATTGGTAAAAATGGTAGGTTTTAATTTTACCATTTTTCATGTATGTCTCATTGTGAATTTTTTCTCTTGGCCATGGGGTCAGATTAAATTAAATTAAACCACATACTGCAAAAATATTGGGTTAATTTCAAAAAGCTGTGATAATTTTCAAAGCTAAAAAAGACAATTTGTCACCAAGTCCAAGTCCTAAGTTTGACTTTACTAAAGTCAGTCTTGCATAAAGATTCAATATTTTTTAATAGAAATCTCAAACTGTAATAGGTACAGTTGATTTTAAGCCAGTGGTGGAATTCAATTTTTTTTACTACCGGTTCTGTGGGTGTGGCTTGGTGGATGGGCGTTGCTGGGGTGTCATGTGACTGGGTGGGCAGTTTCTGTAAGCAGGGCAATAAAAATTAGACTAGAAACAACACCAGAATGTTTTTTCCTGCCTTTCTTACAGGATTAACCCTGTAAAGTGGAAAAAAACAAAAGGAGATTTCTTCTAACAACTGGTTCTCTGAACTGGTTTCACCTCTGTTTTAAGCTAATATAAGCATACAGTTCACTTGTGGAATGGATGGCCCCTCCCATCTCTTTCCCTTGTGTCATCTTGAATCTTAAATAGTTTTCTAAACTTCTTTTATCCCCAGGTGAATTTATGTGATCAAAAAGCCACAATTTGAGTAAAAGTGATTCTAAAGCCTTCTTGGAAATAGTTCCACATTTTTAATTTTAACTATCATTTGCTGGTAAGTCAAACGTGATCCAGCCAAAACTTACTTATCTCAAGACTTTTGGATACAATCCTTACATGCAGTGTCTATCCATTTTTATTGCTTCTGAACATGCAATTCTTAATCAAAAACCATATTCCATCTATTCTGCTTAATGACTTTTATTGTGGTGGTGGTAAGAGGTGGAAGCAAAAAAGGGAAGAGAAAATGTAGAAAGGTTGGAAGCTGAAAATGTTTGTTCTCCATGATATTCTGTGATTAAATTAAAGAGTGATTACCCCAATTATTGCAATGCATTTAGAAGCATGTTTTATTGAAGTCTTTTCTATTAAATAGGCAGGACACAGTGGAAAAATGGTTGTTGTGAACATTAAAACCAACACAGCCCTAATATGTTTATTGACTTGAATTATAAGTAACACTTTTTGTGGCTGCATCTGCAATGGGTGTAACATCATACATACCCATATCCAGACAAAGTATATTTTGGCACATAAAGTGAATGTGCAGAACCATAATACAATTAAAGAGATGCTTTAGTGGTTCTTTTTTTTTAAATACAGGAAATTGAAAACATGACAAAATAACCTTCTAAGAAACCACCAATTAAAGAATAAAACTTTGCAATAAAAAAAACCAATTATTTCAGGTGATTTGGACCACAAAAGTACAAAAACCAATGTTTTCACTGAAGATCTCTTAATATGAATGGCTAGGTCAACATTAAAGGGGTACATTAAAGTACATTACCCTACTTGTCAAAGGCTAATTAAAATAGAAAAAATGCCCCACTTTTCATTTTCAAGCAGACAAGCTGTAACTTTAAAACATATTGAGAATGCAGATAAGGTAATGAACTGATAAGTTTCTCAAATTTCAGATCTTTGGAGAGGCACGAAGTCAAAATGATGGAAGACTTTAATGGCCCTGCAGCCTCTTGGGAGACAAGCTTCGCCAAGCATGATCCTTCCAGGAAATTCCTAACTTGTCTTCATGAATAGGGGCATCTGCAGGGGAAATCAAAAGGCTGCGGAAAAAAGAGGCTCAAGATGGCAGCTATAATAATACACATAATTAAAGGCCCCATCTCAGTCCACCCTCTTGATCTTTTCACTCCCTTCTACATCCCTACAGCAGGGGGTCTCCAAACTTGCCCATTTGTGGACTTTTTACTCATCTTAGAATCCTTTTGTAATTAATTTCTTTTTCAGAGGTGCCTACAGGGCAATAGTCTCCAACCCTGGCAACTTGTGGACTTCAACTAGTGGTAGAATTCAAATTTTTTTTACTACCGGTTCTGTGGGTATGGTTTGGAGAGTGTGGCTTGGGGTTGGATTCATGTGACTGAGTGGGCAGTTTCTGTAAGCAGGGCAATAAAAATTAGGCTAGAAACAACACCAGAATGGTTGTTTCCTGCCTTCCTGACAGGATTAAAGTGGAAAAAAACAAAAGGAGATTTCTTTTAACAACCGGTTCTCCGAACTGCTTAAAATATTTACTACCGGTTCTAACGAACCTGCTAGAACCTGCTGAATTTCACCTCTGACTTCAACTCCCAGAAGTTGGCTGGCTGAGGAATTCTGGGAATTGAAGTCCACAAGTTTAAAAGTTGCCAAAGACCCCTGCCTTATAGGGGTCAAAGTTGCCAAAGACCCCTGCCTTTAAAAAAGAAATGAATGAGAAATGGAACCCCCCAAGATGAATAAAAAGCAATATGGCAATTTCCAGACATCAGTATGTCTTGACAAACTAATCTGGTCTCATTTTTAAGAGGAAAGTCCCCCCCCTAATGGTTGTTAAGAATGCTGTAATACACCTTGATTTCAGCAAAGCATTTAATGAAACCCTGCGTGACATGCTGATTAGGAAGCCAGTTGACTGAATGGCGTGCCAATTAAGTGGATACATAATAGGTTCAGACACTGCATTCAATTAGTGTTTTTCAATTGTTGCTCCTGAGATTGGGGAGCATATTAAGTGGAGGATCATAAGGTTCACTCCTGAGCTTCCAACTCTTCATTATTTTCATTGATGTTTTTGCAGAAAAGATGGTGAGAAGGAGTAGTATTACATTAGAAGTTGATACAAAAATGCAGAGGGTTAGCTAATAGTCCAAAAAGCAGGGGTGGGGGGGGATATCAAAATGATATTGACAGATTGGTTAAATTGCTTTAATAACTGTATGAAATTTAACAAAGACAAGGACAATCTTCTTAACGTAAGAAACAGAAATCAAATGCACAAACACAGTGTGGGTGAGTCAACTGAACTTTTATAACTTTTTTTAAGCCAAGTAACAGTCCCTGGAAATAATGCATTATTGTGCTATATAATCTGTGGAGCAAATACTGGTTTCAAATGTTTTCACAATATAGGACAGCCCTAAACCAAATATTATCAGTGATAACGATACCAAGGAAGTATAAATAGCTGAAATTTCAGCTCAACAGTTAAATATCAAATTACCTGAAAGAATTCAAGCATTTGTTCATTTAATGTTTCTTTTTGGAGTAAGCTTCTTTAGAGTAAGCTATAGTGTAGTAACCAAAATTCCAGATAATGAAACACAGCTCTATCACCCCTAGTAATACAAATACCGAGATGAAAAATAAATACAACTTCCTGATTAGAAATTGAAGTTCAATAAATGATTTCTAAATACACTTTTAGACCATTTTAAATAATTAATATACTGCATCACATAATTGATCAGAGGGCATCCCAATAAGAATGAGCCAATTCTGTATAATAGAACATGGGAACTTCTTTTCATAGTAGTTGAAATTCGAAAAACAGTACAGCGTTCATAAAAACCCTGTTTTATGTACTGCAGAAGGATGCATCATTTTTGCAAGATAGATTTTAATGAAAAGAAGTAGATCCAGAATGAATTATTATTCTTGAATGCCTTGAAATTTATTAGCTAAATTTATACACTACCCATCTCACTAGCTCAGTGATTTTGGAAGCTTACAGGTAAAAGCTATAAAATTGTATAAAAAGACACCAACAAAGAACAGAGTTAAAAGAAGAATCAAAAAGGTGAAGGTAATGCCTTCAACCAACCATCCCCGAGACTGCATATCACTCATGCCATTCATCCCAACTCAATGGGATATCAAGGAGACTTATCAATTTGGATACTGTAATCCATTTCAAAAGGATTGAATTCATGCTCTAACACAATGAAATCTCTATATATACATTATATGTATATTTGTTTATCTATCTGTATATCAGTATCTGTATTTCTGGATCGATAGCTATATTTCTGCTTCTCTGCTATTTTCTTCCTCTTTCTCTCTAGCACTTCTAAACTATCAAAGAGCCTATGGATAATTGCTAAGTAACAGAAAAAGAAGATGCTAAAGTGCTCCGGGACTTTAAAAAGACAAGCATCTGCCATTGTCAGGGATGGAATAAGAGCTCCTACCTGGGGCAGGGGGATGGATTAGAGACTCTCCAAGGTCCTGTCCAGCCCTATGATTCTATATAACACTCTGGTTTTAACAATTGTGGATAAGAAAGACAAAAAAAATGTTTGTATAGTGGAAACAGCAAAATAGAAATGAAAGAACTGAAAAATATCACAAAACATAAAGACCTGCAAATAGAAATGGAACAATGGTGGCAAAAAAATAACAACAAAGCAGATAATACCAATAATAATAAGTCCTGGGTGCAATCTCCAAAGCATCTGAAGGACCATTTGAACATCATCAGTCAACTGCAGAAGGCAACTTTATTTGGAACACCTTACATCTTACAATGATATATTTAATATCAAAAGCAACATCTGCCTATCCCAGATCTTTGGGTGAATAAAAGGTGAATAAAAATGCCAGATCCAATCTACACACCTCACTAAGTGGCCAAGAATAATCAACAAATGGATAAAGTCTTGGCATATAACCTAACATTTAATATGAAAAGTGTGGATAATTGATATGGTCATACCAGAGGATAGTAGAATAAAAGGCAAAAAAGACAAAGCATGAGGATCTGAAAATAGAGGTTGAAAAGTTATAGCATAAACCAGCAGTGGGAGTGTCAGAGGTTATTGAAACATTGGATGCCATAATAAAAAGTCATGAGCACTACTTCGAAAATCTGGGCACTGCTAAAATATTATTATAATACAGTATGACATTCTAGGTTCTTTGGAGGAACTCAAAGTGAATGGAGACCAACACCAGCTAAAGAATTGGCAGCTATGGTATCACATTGCTATGTATATAATAGTAATAATTAATTAAGTATATAACTGTATACCACCTGAATTCCAGACACTAAAAAAAAAAAATTCTGCAAAACATATACTGTCAGTGTAGATGTATTCATGAACTGGAATAGGCATAGCAACAAGTCAGTCAATGGGTATTGTTTGGTAACTGGAACAGTATTTGTTGTGTGAGTCATAAGAGACAGTTTGGAGCCTGGGTGTGGCTTAACTTAACTGTTCTATATATCAGAGAGTTTGTTTCTTTTTGCCTGGGCCTGTGTTGCTTGCTTTGATTTTGTGTTGTGTTTCTACCTGCTAATTTCTTCTTCTCTCTACCACATTGAAAGTGTTACATGGGTATTTTATATAAACATCATGTTTTATATTATATAAAGAAATTTCTTCTATTTAATGAAGCCTGCTGAATTATTTTACTGGGTGCTGGCCTGATTGCAACAAACTCTGACATATACCTAG
This sequence comes from Myanophis thanlyinensis, assembly GCA_017656035.1. Lineage (NCBI taxonomy): Eukaryota > Metazoa > Chordata > Lepidosauria > Squamata > Homalopsidae > Myanophis > Myanophis thanlyinensis. The sequence goes on from JAEANM010020098.1 coordinate 7,063, forward strand.
AGGTTGCATTCTAGACCAAAGTGTGAAAGAACAATTACATTTTCCAGGCTTTTTGGAACGCCATTAAGATAGGAGCTATGTGGATCTCAGAAGTACCTCATTCCACAGGGCAGCTGCTGAGAAAGAAAAGGCATTCTCCCTGCATCCAGTAAGATGGCAATTTTTAATTGACTCAGAGTATATCAACTTTGTCAGCCATATTGGCTGGGAAGAAATCATGGGATAAAGGTGGTCCTTCAAGTTATCTCCTGGTCCTATCTGTAATGGTAATGCAAGATTGATGTCAACCTTGAAAGGTAGCCCAAAGAAGATGCACACTCAGAAGCAGTACGGTACTTATGTAACTAGTTTATATAATATATAACCTTCATATATTTTATTGGTAGGGTTTATTAACAGAATCTTGTATGTCTGAAAGTACACTTTCCCCTCCTCCTTTTCAACCTGAAGAAACTAGGGAGGGTTCCCTATGAGACATTTGGCATGCCCAAATCTATTCAGTTCAGCTGCCACTTGTCTGACTGTTGTCTAGTCTGTGGCTCTTCCACCTGTCTCTCAAGGCCATTCCTTCATACTATTATACCAAGGATCTCCAAACTTGGCAGCTTTAACTTTTGTGAACTTCAGTTCCCAGAATTCCTCAGACAGCCATTTACTATACTATAGCATGTACATGATCCTGCATATTTTTATAGATATATAACAAGCACCTTGAATTGCACCTGGAAGCATATTGGTAAGTACTGTAGCTTGTGAAGTGGGAGGATCACATAGGCACAATGAGGCCTGTCTATCACTGTCCACAAAGCTGCATTTAGGACTAGTTGAAACTTCCCAGTGGTCTTCAAAGGCAGCCATGTGTGGGAGTACTTGGGCCATGAAGTAACTACAGCATGAGTGATTGAATAGCCTTCCAATCCAGAAAGGGACAAAACTCCTGCACCAGATGGAGATGTACAGAGCTCTTCAATAGCTGCCATCTGCTAACCAATTTGTTAAAAGTGGAGAAGTACTTAAAGATGTTAGGAGAAGTATATTAATAATCCTGGCATATATTTTTCTCCAGAACTAATCACCCAAACAAGCACAGTATTTATAAGATTAATAGCCAAGAAATGCACAAATGAAAATTCTGAACATAAATTTTTCTATCATTTGAATTTGGGTAATTCATTTAAAGAGGTTCTTAGACCAGGAAGTTTTTCTTACAACTGTGAACCAGCCACAACTTTACTGACTGCTGACAATGAGTACTGACTTTATTGACAATAAGTTACGTCTTATTTCATTTTACTTTGAGTTGGATCTGAAAGGTCTCCCTGAATTATTTGCACAGGCTACTGTCAATCAACAGGGAATAATATCCCAAAGCATTTGAATGTTAAGAGCTAACACAACTGATAAAACAGATAGGGATATGGAAGGATCATTGTTGCAAAATAGAGAATAATTCAATGTTGCCTTTAAAAAGTATGCTAACACAATGTGATATATAAAAAAGGAGAACAAAACATAGAAGCGCTTCAAGAAGTCAGATTAACTAATTTACAAATATTCAGTATATCCCAAACTGTTTTGAATTTTGTTATTTCTTTCTTCCAATGTACTAAAGTCAGCTAACAATCAATTTCATTTATTACTGATCAGACTCAGCTTAATCAAAATCATCTGTAATCCCCAGAACCTGTCAATTATAATTCTCTTCTGTTTAGCCAATATTTGCTTAATTATCATTGAAATGTTTTGTTATCCAATAGTGATCTTTCCTTAGAAAACTAAGACATGAAATTTGTCAAAATATTGACATACATACATACATACATACATTGAATGGCAAAAAAATATTTAGCAATCTGAACATAGAAGTATAGAATAATAATGCAATTGGGTATCTTTAATCATAGGTTAAAATGAGCAATCTTTAGAATTCAAGCTAGTAGTCTAGATATTTTCAACAGCAAAATCTGCATCCATTATGGGTTATTGCTTGGCACCAGCACTATTATCTTTTGGAATGTCAATGCCAATCTCCGATCAGTGTCCTTTTTATGGAAGGAAATTTTGCTAAAAAAAATTGTTTAAGGAAAAGCAAACTGGGACTGTTGAATTCCATGTGAATACCAAATACCACTTTTATGCGTGGATTGGGCTGGGTTCTTACAATTTTGAGTGAAAAAGATGGTCTAAAAAAATCTCAGAATAGTTTAAACAATACTCCTCACTAAACAAAAAACACCAACAATATATTAGCTCTCGCCAACATTGTACTATGAATTAATTAGTACTTGTCCATGGCTCTGCTCCAGTGGTGGGATTCAACCAGTTCACGCCTATTCGCTAGAACCAGTTGTTAACTTTCTAAGCAGTTCAGAGAGCTGCTGGTTCAGCTGGTCATTAGGGCAGAGAACCAGTTGTTCTCTAAGATCAGCTAATTACCATATTTTTCGATGTATAAGATGCTCCGGAGTATAAGAAACACCTAGCTTTTGGGGAAGTAAACAAGAAAAAAAAAATCTGCCTCTGCCCCCCAAAAATTTGCCTCTGTGCAGCAAACAATAAACAGCAAACAGCCTGGTCAGCTTCAGCACAGCCTGATTTAGCATGAGCAGCTGATTGGCAGTTGGATCTCCCTCCTGGAACACCGACGATCAGCTGTTCCAGCCTGCAGGGATCACTGCAGCCTATCACCATCTATGGCTGCCTTTGCACGCCCCATTTTTGGCCCTTTTTGGGGGTCTTTTTTGACCTGTTTTTGCCCTTTACTCAGCCTATTTTTCTGCCCGGAAAAATGGGCTGAAAAAAGGCCAAAAAATGGGTGGGTGGGGCTTCGGAAACATTTGCTGACACCCACTTTTTGTGGGAGAGAAAGTGGATCTTATACACCAAAAAAATATGGTAACTTCCTTCCAAAGCCTATATCTTATAGGAAACCTTTGGTAATTACCAACGTTCTAAATATAGTCAATATAACTCTTTAGTGAAAATGTTTATTATTATCAGTTTTGACACTTTTGAAAATAATTATGTTCATGCTTAAAATTAGTGGTACCTCTTTACCAGTTTGATTCCAGCTTGTTGTTAAAAACATGCTTATATTTCTCTGAGTTCCTAGAGGTTGGAAAAAACGGTCTTAGGTAGCAGCTTGGGAAATTCAAGGTACTGCATCTTCAGTTTCAGATAATTTGGGCTAGCAAGTCGCCCATTTTGTAATTAGCCCTATTGATATGGTGGCATTCTCACTAGACTTGAATATATGTGTGTATGGCATACAGTATGTAGATGGAAATGAATGAAGTCATGGAATCAAAGTCAGCATCTCAGCTCTATCATGTTGAAGCAGTTGTGGATAACATTGTTTATATACAAAGAATAATAGAATAACAAAGTTAGAAGGCACCTGGCTTGGAGGTCTTGTAGTCCAACCCCCTGCACAAGCAGTGACCCTATACCAGCGGTGTCAAACTGGATTTCTTTGAGGACCTCCTCTGTGGGCTGGCCAGAAGGGGAAGAGAGATGGGACGGACACCTCTTGCAGCATCCTGCTGCCCAAAACGGGGCATGGGGTGAAATACATGCGGGGACCCCACTCCCTGTTTTCAGCCAGGCCATATAGGCATCAAGAGTCAATAGTCAGATTCCTCTATGCTCTGGAGGCACTGAGAAAGAGATGGTCCAGTCATCCAATTTCACCATTTCAGCCTATTAAGCCATTTCACTGCTAAAAAAAACCCATATCAAGTTCTGGCAACTTTTTTTTAATGTTCCACATTGCTGACCAATGTTCAGCTTTACAGTAGAATGATAGCAGATTTTGCATATATTAGACACTGTTGGGCAAGGAGCAAAATGTTACTTTCTCAACTGTCCATTTAAGGACAACTACAGCTTTCTTTTACTTATGAGCTAGACATGAGGTGTATTTTTGAAGACCCAGCAGAGACCTACTTGCTGCCAGGGCATTTTTGTATCATGATTAGATGCAAGTGATGGAAGTCTCATTAACTGACATTCCCAGCTACAGACTGTTGTTTTGCACACACTAATCTCTAGGTCTAATCTCATCCCTGCAAGTGGACCATCTGCTATAATTAAGAAACATTAGCATTCTTTTGCCAAAGGCCAGAAGCCATTTCTCCCTTAGACAAAAGAAGGGGAGAAATCACCCCTCCCCTACCCCCCAAAACACACACATAATGGTAAGAGCATACTCTACACATCCATCTCAACAGTTTTCCTCCAATATAAAGTATGCGGTGAGGTCCATTGGTTGTATTATTTTTGTTTTAACTGTAAAAAAAAAAAAAGCAAGGAGTTCTGAGGGAACATGAGTATATACTGTATAATTCAAAAACATAAAACATCCTAGCAACCACTATCGTATAACAAACTTGCATTCCTCTATTGAAGTCATTATAAATGGCATGGCAGAATATTCCAGAAGAGCATCTGAAACTGGGCAAAGCCAAACTAGAGAGACTGTGCAGTGCATTTTCACATTTCCCCCCTGCTCCAATAGCCATTAAACTATAGAGGGGTGTGCTGAAAAAAAGGAGAAACTTTCACATTTTATAGGATTATGATTTTCTCATTTTGCCAGTTGCTTTTTGTTACTGTAACGTGCAAGGGAAGTGTTAAATTTTTAATAAAATCTAACAGTAAGCCCGAGCATGTAAAGGAATAAATAATTAATCTTAATGCTGTCCTTTCTTCTCAAGATGCTTTAGGAGAGGATTACAAATACAGTATTGTTCCAATATCTGCTTAATTGTACGGAATCTCCTGCTGTAGTTTCTCTTTAATGGGACATTGTTTGTTCAGAAAGATTTTTATGGCACTCTTAAAAATCTCAATTACAGTTTTAAATAGCTTGCAGGGGGGGTTGCAACGAGACACTGCTATCTCAGTTCCCAGAGGATATATTAAATTCAAGTGGCAATAACAAATCATTTAAGCCATAAATAAATAACCTGAGACCCAGAGCTGTGAAGAGTTAATAGTCTCCTATATCCTCAATAGGAGTCTGAAACACCACTCTATTAAAGTGACCCCTGGGAGCATGGGCCAAATTTCACCCAGTTGCTTTGTGGAAGGTATTCATCCCTCACACATTCATTTCCTTCTTTATGTTG
>JAEANM010020099.1:0-12191 GCA_017656035.1 Myanophis thanlyinensis
ATGTGGAAATGTGTCCCTAGCCCCAGTATTTCCTAGGGTTAGGGATTTGTTTTTAAGTATGGAGATGTATTCTGTGTTTCTGTGCTTTGTGTGATTGTACTGATGGAGGTTCATTCAATTTCACTGCATACATGTTGTGCATCGACAATAAAGATTTGAATTGAATTGAACTAAACTCTACAACAAACATCTGGAGTTATATCTCTGATAGATTAATTACCTAGATTGGAAAGCAGGCCACTCTATTTTTAAACATGCTTTGTGTCTGGATGAATTTGCTCTCCTTACTTCTAATTTTCTCTTTCCTCTGCTTGATGTTCCAATGCTATAATGGTTTTTCAGTCTAGTGAACCCATAGCACTTATGGAATGTGATCACTACACATTATAGTAGAAGAATAATTGCTTTGAAGTATTGCTATAAATATCAAGGTATTTGGTAACATGGAGATATTGCAGAAGCTGAAACATGGAGAATGTGGTGACAACTGAGATAATAAGAAATAAAAAAAAGATTTTAAAAATCTCCTTCTTCCCAGGTTTGTTTAAACAGGCCTTGGTAGATCAGTCACAGTATAAAAAAAATAGTAAATAATTTTGTTGTCTCTAGTTATTTATCTAAATGGCTGCTTCTTTTATTCTTCTTTTGAAAGAAATTCCTATCTCCCCAGGTACAACCCAGAATCCAACAGTCCCTTCACCTGGTCATATTGATGGCAAGTTTGTTTCTTACTTTTTTCTCTATAACTTATCATTTACTAATAGAGTATTAATTATAGATGCATCATCGATACAGGTTTTTTTTATAATAGCCCCCAAACTGTGGAACAAAGTGTCCACAAATATACAGGGGCATGATATGCAGATTTAAATAGTGCTATTTATCCCATCCTTTCCTTATCTATCATTAATTAACATGCATATGCTGATTAGAGCAAATTAAAAAGTTAGTTTGTTTTTAACTAAGCTTATCTATGATTGAAGTGAGTGACTGTATTAAATCTAAATGACAGACTTGTCTGTAAAGCCACATAAATTTTGCTGGAAAATGCCCAATCTCTGTTCTACACAGCTTTACAAGTTCATTCAGTCTCTCTCATATCCTAGATTAGTCAGTTTCCCAATCTGTTTGGGAATTTGCTAGTTTGATTTTCCTTGATTATTAGTTGGCTGTGAAGTTTTAACAGTACTGCAATAGTCATTGGGAGTCGGGCAGCATGTAAATTATATTAACAAATAAATAATCCCTCTTATTTTTGAAGTTTCGCTGACTTCAAAACAGGGTTGAACCAATTCATGGAAGTCATGCAGATCAGTGGCTATTAGTCTTGAAGACAGTCTAATTGTGTCTGAAGGCCATTTGCTGGGACACTAGTAGATTTCCTTGTGCAATTGATTGGCAACTATGAGAACAGACTTCTGGGCTAGATGGGACAAGGGCCTGATCCAGCAGGGCATTGTTCAAATTCTTATGTTCATTCTTCCTCAGGATTGTAATCAAATAATAGAATATAATACTTTCCAGAGGCTGAACCTCTGTTATTCTATTACAATACTGTACCACGGGAGCAACTGATGTGAAATCTTGTTATAAATCTTGTTATAAAAATAAATACTGTGGTCTGAGATTCTGGAGTCCCAAACATAGCCAGATGGATAATTAGCCCATATAATTCTCTATATTCTGACGACTGAGTTCATTCAGGCTAGTGGTGGGAGTGGTCTCAGCCAGAATGAGCAGCTGAGAAGAATGGTCTTTTCATGTGAATTTTAAAAGTATATCATATAGGCATATATTTAAAAATGTACAGGCAAGTACTGTACAACTACATCAATAGACACCTGCAGAGGATGTCAACCTTTGCTTATTAAGAGTTTATCCATCAAAGGGCCCTCTGGCATAGGAAGTCTTAGCAGGGGAAATCTTTAACTGGAAGCTATTTGACATCTGTTTCTCCACCTGGATTATTATTGTGCAATTCCCTTAGCTAGCAGCATCAACCTCTCCCAACCTTGCAACTTCAATCAATCAAGATATTCTTGACAAATGCTGTAACATTGTCATGCTTTGCTCTTTTCTGGTATTAGGCAGTCGTTGCAGATCAGGATATTTTGGAACACATTGTCAGCATAAGTTTTGCTATTCTTCTGGGAAATGCCAGTTAGCTGCAGAACAATACCATTGGGAGACTTTTCTCACTCCTGTTGTGCTTGAAATCCATGGCTATTGTTAACATTTTTAATTCATTACTTTAAATACAGCCTTATGGCTCAGGGGTATTCAGTAACGATATTTGCAATCACAATACAGGTTCGTTGTCAATGCCAAACTGGATTTTAGGGTATTATCTGTGACAGATGTAACAATTAGGTATTTCCATTACCATTTCTGTCGAAGTAGGTCATGATTTGTTTTTATATTTTAAGCATTTATAAATTGCGTTCATCAGGTGAAAAGGCAGGATATAAAATTTAAAAAATGAATGCAAATTAAACAGTCACTGAGGTGTCATAAATATATACGAGTACTGAATTTTCTTCTAATTCAGGGTTCTCATACTTCTGAAGATTAAAATATTTTTAATTTAAAAAAAATTTTTTTTTTAAAAGCCGGGGCACTTTTATTTATATGAACAGAAATATTTGTGCTTTAAAAAAAACTTTCAGATCAAAAGGCAAAATAATTACATTTTACCTACAGACAGAATCAACTAGCCACTAAATCAAAACTCGGAGATGCTAGAACTGCTATGTTGGTGCTATCAATTCTCTGTGCTGCATATTGCAAGTCTTCCACATGGAGAGCAGTGTCTCTAAATTAGCATACACCAGAGAGAAAGATATAGCAATGCTTCAGGAAGCCTCTCAGTTTTCTGGTTAGTTAAAAAATACCCTGCCTGTATTAATATACTGGGACTTGGAAGGAGGAAAAGGCATAAAAATCTTTTTGTGTGGTATATTGGTACATATTTAATTGGCTCAGAGATAGAGTTGTTTTTTTAAAAAAATTATAAACATTTAACACAAAGAAAAAAATATTATTCCTTTTTTTTAATTCAGCATATATTTTCAGGGAAGGAAATAATCCCTTCACTGACAGAAATTAGGTTTCATTGATTTCTTTGAAATTTGCTTTGGAGAGACAAAAGGAAATTAAAGATTTAAACGGAATACCATGGTAAATTATTTTCTTATTTTTTTCATCTAGAATACAACTGTGTTGTTGGATTTGTGGACAACACATGTGACCCCTAGGGCAATTGTTTTAGCCATCCAAATTACGCTGAGTCCAAATACATTCATGGTTATTAAGATTCCCCAGGTGCTGGATCTGAGTAAACAGTCAGGTTTATTTTTCTGCATTTCACTCAGATACTTTGATTTACAAATAAAATTTAGCTGACTTACTGGTTTTTTTGGAAATTATTTGTTTTTCCTAATAGGTATTGTTAGATTTCTGAGTTTGAAGTCTAATGCAGCTTCCTCAATCCTTGAGATAAATTTAGTCTCATTAAAAATAGCTACCCTGTAGGAAGAAGCACTATAGTTATAGATCTAAAATTTTCTAAGATCCCTGGAGTCCTTCCTGGTTCAACTGCTTTGCTGAGATCTGTTTGAATGATTATTGAATAGTGGTTGATAATTTCCTGCCATTTTAAAGTACACTTAAATTGTAATGTGATTTTAAAATAAGCTTAGTATAGTGTTATTACAAACAAATAGAAAAAAAAAAGGAGAACCTTAGTTGGTCTTGTCCATTTTCCATCATCATTCTGACCACTCTGACGCTTGTCTGTCTCCACCTGTAAAGGTTTTTATGTCTAGAATAGAGGTGTCAAACTCAATTTCACAGCAGGGTTGTGTTTGACCTTGGAGGGCTGGGGCTGGAAGCTGGGGGCTCTGGGGGCTGGATGTGGCCATGGTGGGCATGACATGGGACTGCAGCTCCACATACATGGTTTTATACACTTATAAAAACAGAGAGGTGTACATTTCTGTGATTTTGATTTTTTAATATTTACTTGATCTGCTTGATCACCTTATGAGAGAGACCAGATCAAGAAACTGACTCCATAGGAAGACTAGAACTATAAATTATTGACGTAGGCTATAGTAGCAGAATCCTGCAAGCATGAAAGGTAAAATATTTTACCTTTCCTCCCTTTTATAAACTTCTGAGTCAAGGATGGCTCCTGAAGCACTCTGGAGGCCTCGTTTTGGGCCTGGAAGGCCTCCTGGAGTACTCTGGTGGTCAGAACCAATTGTAGGGGCCTCTCGTGTGGACCCCTGTGCCCCATTTTTGCTAGCAGAGGCACCGTGGGCCAGTCATTTGCTATTTCCAGGCCAGCCCCGCAGGCCAGTTCTAAGCACCCCGAAGGCTGGATCTGGCTCACAGGCAATGAATTTGACACCTAGTCAAGAACATTAATTTTTTAAAAAATAATTAAATATTTATTTGTCATTCTTTACAGATATAGTTTCTTTGTTATCGCACTTCATTGCTGTTGTTCATTTCTCATCTGGGATTAATGAGAAGTTCAGAGCCCTGCAAAGCAGCTTAGCATTGATCACATTTGCATGATTTTCTTCCTTTTTAACTCAACCCCAGTATTTCCAATGGAGATGTTAATATGATAGGAACAGAGCTTTCCTTTCTTTCAAGAGTTAACGTGGGTAGGTGGGGTTACAATAAATGAATTGACCAAGTTTACAAACCTGTGTCCAAAAGAGAAATGTGGGATGCATTATTCCACAATAGCTTGCTAGAGCAGTTGTAAAGTATGTATACAATCACGCTGGAAAAAGGTTTAATGTAATGATTTCCAAATTCTGACCTTCAGGTGATGGCAGATTAGAATTATGTAATCTTTAGATAGAAATGTCAACAACTGGGAAAGATGGGATTTGTAAACCAAAAGATGAGGACACCTATCACATGGCTCCTTCATTCTTTCTAAAATTAACATCTTTTTGCAGCTTGTCAGTGTTCAAGGTATGGCTCCTATCAAGACATATGTCATCTGACCTCAGGCCAGTGTGATTGTCGACCTGGTTTCACAGGCCAGCAATGTGACAGATGTATCTCAACAAGTAGTACTTTTCCTCATTGCCAAGGTAAGAATTACAAGGACATTTTTATTTATAGAAACATTGTACAGTCAGCAGCTGGCATGGATTTGTCTGAGATCAGAAGATTTTGATCAGCTCAGCTCCCAACATGCCTTGCAAAGAAGTGGATTGCTTTTGATAAAATACTTGGTATCCTGAATTGAGTGGAATTTTTGGCCAGCCCTGACTCAGCACAGAGAAATGCTTTTTAGATTGTAAATGATTATTCATATTCTGAAATAAATCTGCTGGGGAGGATAAACAGTGAGTCACTGTTGAACAAGGTGAAATTCTTTGAACTTGAACTTACTGTATAAATTGATAAAAGTATTTAGAATAATACTATCTTTTTTAAAATTGTTAAAAAGGGGTCATCAATGAATGTGATTCTGCTGGAACCAGAGAGTCTTATTCTGTAAGTATTATATAATTAGCATGGTATTATATAAATAGCATGAAGGGATAGCAGTTAAAAAGACTAATTAACCAAGGTAGTAATGAATATATAGATGAAGATAAGTCAGGGGAAGTTTAATCTGTGAAAGAGAATATAAATCATCTATAGGTGTCTAGAACAACTCAAGTAACCAAATTAACAGATCCAGTGGAAGGGCATTATAAAGAAGTTTTATTTAATTTCAAGATTAGGGGAAAGAAGTTGTTACAGATAGTCCTTGATCTATGATTACAGTTGGGTCTAGAATTTCCATTTTTAAGAAGGTGATTGTTAAGTGAATCACACCCAATTTTACAACAATGTTTTGCCATTGTTTGTTAAGTGAATCATTGCAGTTGTTAAATGAATTGTGGTTTTAAGCAAATCTGGCTCTCCCATTGACTTTACTTGTTGGAAGCTGGCTTACAACTGGTGGTTGTAAGTCAAGGACTACCTATACCATAAGAGCTGCTTGATAGTGGGAAATGAAATATTTTGTTGCACTAATAGGAAGTGTTTTTACCAGATGTATTTAAACAGAGGCTTAAACATTCAGAAATGTTCAGGAATCTCAATTTTGTTGAGCTAATATCCCAGTCAACAATATGTCATGGATTCTTTGGCAAAATAGTTGTATGGAATATTTGCCCATTCACAGAATGGCTGCCATGGAAGAGATAAAACACAGTTTTATTACCCCTGAATGCTTCTTTTTACCCTACTTGCTTTTCTCTAGACCAGAAAAGGTGGCAAACCTTTGTCACAAGTGCCAGAGGTGACACTCAGAGCCCTTTCTGTGGGCATGCGCCCCATCACCCCAGCTCAGCCCCATCTGTTTCTCAGTTGCATTTCTCGCCATCGTTTGCAGGGAAACAGAAGTTTCCCTGCAAATGATGAAACAGAAGCTCTCGAAAGAAAAAGATCTCGCCTCTTGCAGAGCTGCCGGTGTTGTAATGCCCCACTTCCCGCTAGCCAGCCAGTCTTTGGCTCTTTGGCACACGCATGCATGCACACACACGCAGAAGACTTGCAGTTTGGGCATTCAGGCTCTAAAAGGTTAGCCATTACTGCTCTAGGCAAAAAAACGAACTGTTATTGCAATATTGATATTTTCTATGTAAAACATGAAAAGATTAAAAGGACAAGGACCCATGTAACACTCTGTGGCACACACTAGTGTTGGTGCCATGTGGAAAACTTGCCCTTGTTGGAAGAGTTCTATGTTAAATAAGGTATTTAAAAAAAACCATTTCTAAGATTGTCACTGTTGTAAGATATTCCACTTTTTGATATATAAAGTCCTTAGCTCTCCTTTTGAGTCCTGCAAATATTACAGTAAGTATATAGTCTAATAGTTATGGACTAAGGCTCACTTGTGGATATAATTGACAGCTTGCTCATTAAATCAATTCTACACTTGTAAAATTGTTCCCTATCTCATTTCTCTACATCATTAGCTTGCATGATCCTTAGTTTTCTTTATTAACAAATGTCTTTTCCTCTTCATTGTTAGGGCTATTGCCAGTGCCTACAAAATGTAGAAGGTCCAACCTGCAGCATCTGTAAGCCACTTTACTGGAACCTGGCCAGTGCTAATCCTTATGGATGTATAGGTAACTGTGCATATAATGAAAATCAACTCTATTTTCCTCCTATTGTTTTCAGACCATTAGAGATTTTCCAAATCTACTTTGTGTACATCAGTCTTGAAAAGAATAGAGTAGCATGGCGTGGTTCCCTACTACTGAAAGATGGGAATGTTTGTGAGGCCTTTCAATATATAACACTAGACACTGATGGAGTTTTGCTTTTTGTTTATGTTGCAAAATGCTTTCTAATGTATTTTGAAAAATGCATACTTTGCATTGTGTACAATATGTTGCAAATGGATGTGTATTGTACATCTTCTCCTACAAATAATCACATCATCTACTGTATATAGTAATGTGCTTGCATCAATCAAAATAGAAATTAGTACTGAACTGACATTATTTATTAATGTGATGGTCAACGCTGGACAAAGAAGTTTGATTAGTAAAAAAAACAATGTTTGCAATAGACTCATTAGAGAAAAGAGTTGATATTTAGCATGTCCAGGAACAAATAAGAGAGAAAATGTATGATTCAGTTGCTGTCTCAGATCTCTCAGAATCTCAGTAAATATGGAAATTTCAGTGTAGATCTCAGGTTTATTTCTTGTACTTTTCCACTGCCACCATCTTAAAGTTCATTGTTGAAATAGGAATTGCTATTTTAATTTAATTCAATTTTTTTTATTCTGTTCTAATCTTTTGAGACTCTTGCTTCTTTTGCTCCATGATTTTTAACATTGTGCTTGCAAGTGGTGTTTGGAGAACTTGAAAATTTGTATACCCTGTACTGGTGCATCATTGTTGGTCATTTTTTTTAGTATTATGGAGAAACTCAAATCTATCTATCAGCTGTATAAAACCACCAGAACTTAGATGTCCAGGATTTGTCATTTGATTAGTGAACCCCACTATTCTAATTGCTTTTTCATTAGTTGGGATTCAGATAACTTTGTTTCTTTTTGTAGACTGCCAGTGTGATGTAGCTGGAGTACTAAGTGGGATTAGAGAATGTCAGCAGGTAAAAGCATTTTATTTACTATATTCTGTTTTACATTAAAAAAAAAATTACAGAAGTCTTTTTATGCAGTAAAACAATATAAATGTATTGATATTTTTATTTAAGATTAAAATTACAACAATCAAAACTAATACAAATGTTAAAAAATAGAACAATAATAAGAAAAAAAATTTAAAAAGAAAGAAAAAAATTATAGTAAAGAAAAATGGAAATATATAAATAAATGACTTTCTCCTTCTTCAGAACAAGTATAAACAATTTTAGTGACTTATTACTTTATCTTAAAATACAACAAATATCTTGTTTGTCCAGAAACAAATCCTTAAAATCTTGTTCGGTCCTGATCAGAAAAAGTAATTAAAGATTATCAGATAGAACAACATATCCATTTTAACCTTGATAAAATAAACCAGCATTATATTCCTTCCTTTTATTTTTAACAATCTTTACTTTCTTCAAATAATGAATTGGAATTTGATTTCTTTTCATTTCTTCTTTGTCCCTTCTCACAAAATTCTTCAAAACTTTAACGTCTCTTTTGTAAAATCCAAGGTATGAAAACTACCCAGTTTTAATTTGAATATCCTTTTAAAGACATTAGCAGGATTTTTCTTTTACATGTTCAGTGTAATATTGTTCTTCAAATCATTCTTGTAGCCTGTCATTTGAAAATTCATTTTCAACTCAGTCTCAATTTTGTCAGTTAAAACTTGTTGCTCTTCCATAACATCTTTTAAACAATCTATCCATAGAGGCAGACACTCATACAGTTAGTGATACAGCTTTGTTCTTTGTCATTGCTTTTTAATTTCTTTATCATACTGTAAGTGTTCTGGAGAACACTAAAATAATTTACTGTGTTAAAAATAATAAAAATAACTACATTTCAAGTTGTAGATTATTTGTTAAGTTCAACACTCCATAAATAGTCTCTCATTCTTATCAATGATGAAAGAACTTCCTCCATAACTGATTAGTGACACAGATTGTGGCTCCTGGAATTTGTGAAGAAATTAATTTAATAGAAACGTGAGCATATGTTCTGATATTCTCAGGACAATTTCCAATATATTTCACCTCATGGTGCAATAGAAAGTTAATGGGAATTCACAAGATAATCTTTTCAATCTGTTCTACTGCCTGGAACCTGTTTTCTGAATTGTAGGAGGACATCAGACATGTGCATTTCTAAGGAAGCAATCCAATCAAATATTCTGTTTGTGTCTATATGTCCATTTACCACATAATGTCCAAAGCTTTCCTCTGTGCTACTGTTGATTTCAATGGAAAGACTGAAACCCTCCTTGTTTTTTTCCTTCCAACTCTCCCCTTATAGTTGGGCGGTGAATGTTACTGCAAACCTAATGTTTGTGGAGGTCCTTGTGATACTTGTGAAGCTGGTTATTATGGCCTGGAAACAAAAAATTATTTTGGATGTCAAGGTACAGTATGACTTTTTAAAAGCAAAACTTTGATACAGAACAATACATTTCTGAAAAGATTGTTTACATATTATTGCTATATAACAGCTTTGTTCACAAAGATTTTGGAATGTATTTTGTACATATACAATTTTGAGCCTTCTAAGTAAAATCTAGGAGGTTAATCCAACTTCAGTTAGGATAGTGAATAGATATTTCAAAAGAGGCAAGGGCAAGACAGAACAAGCATCAAAGAAAGCTCCCATTCATAGCTCCCATGCAATCAAACTCATTTATAATTGTAGCTTTTGATAAATATTTTGATTAAATAAGATATATTTTAAAATAGATGGCCAATATAAGAAATATTCAATATTTTGCAAAATATTTTAGACTTTAGTATGAGAATCATTTAGAAGATAATGATGTCTTCTTCAGTATTGACCCGCATGAAAAGATAGATAAACCTGTACTGGAAGTACCGTATGAACCTCTTATAAATGAGATGGCCTTCAACGTTTCTTCTCAGTCTGTGATTGAAAAAAATCTTGTTCATCTTTCTTTCTATAAAAACCTATAGTACTTCTAGTAGTGTGTTGTATTTCTCTGACCAAAAGTTAATTTGGTTCTTATTTTTCACTGGCAGGATGCAAATGTGACGTGGGAGGGTCTGTAAGTCATGTCTGCAATGACCTGACAGGTGATTGCCAATGCAGAAGGCACATAATTGGGAAAACTTGTACAGAGTAAGTAAAATGGGAAGACTTGTTTTGTGGCATCCCTCTTCAGTTATGTAAAGCAGGAAAATCACAAATCACCTATGTATTCCCTCATACTGCAACAAACCCACAAGGTTTAAGGAAAGAAAAACATAATAACTACAAAGTGTATTTTGTTAGGCATTATTAGGCATTTTCTATCTAGAAGCAAGCTTCATGATTGATAATTTATTATGGAATGAGCTGTGGTTTACATACAAAATTACATATTTAAGTAGTAATAGCAATAGCACTTAGAATTATATACTTCTTCATAGTGCTTTACAGCCCTCTCTAAGTGTCAGCCTATTGCCCCCAACAATCTGGGTCCTCATTTTACTGACCTCAGAAGGATGGAACACTGAGTCAACCTTGAGCCATTGCAAATTGAACTGCCGAGTTATTGGAAGTTGGCAGTCTGCAGAAATAGCCTGCAGTACTGCATTCTAACTACTGCTCCTGTACTATGTTCCTAGATGGATTTCATGGGGCTGCATCCCAGTTGTGAATCTCATCCAACAAGCTGCCCATTTGCTCCTTTCTTTTTAGTTTTGCTTTTGGTGAAGGCAGTTTTGTTTTAAGTCTGAGATTAATGCTAATCCTGATAGTTTGCTTGTAAGGGTTGTGCTATTTCCCTTTTTATATTAATCTACTATGTTCTTAAATATCCATGTGTTATAGCATGATTTGAATTTTGGATTATTGAAGTTATTTTTTAAAGACAAAGCAGGAAATATGGTACTTGAATAAATGATAAAATATATTGTTGACGTTAAGTAAATTAAAGCTTCATGTATAGGGACAGTGTACTTTGCTAGGGATCTTATAAACAGAAGGAAAATTATTGTCTTAAATACAAATTTTCCAATGGGTTGTGAAAAACAGTACTCTAAACAAATTTTTGACCCACTAGAGTCTTATGTTAAAATATAACATATTAATGTTTAAAAAGAAAGTAAGACATTGTTATTATCTCATTTATGAAAGGCCTGAAAAGAATTATTACCTACCTGATTTACATCACATGAAGTTTGAAATTGAAGATGGTACAACTCCTAATGGAAGAGAAATCCGGTTTGGTTATAATCCTCAAGAATTTCCTGGCTTCAGCTGGAGAGGTTATGTGCAAATGTCTTCAATACAGGCATGTACTTTACTTTGGTCCAGATATGTCGTGTGAATTAATCCTGGTCTGACTGCACCATCTCTTTACTCCTACTGGAATTGTTTTCATAGATTTAAATCCCTTTCTTTAGTTTTGCCTACTCCCTGTTTAGATTTGTTGGATCATGTCACCTAACATCCTTAAGACAGCAAAGACAATAGTTGTGATGTAACACATTTGAAATGAACAAGATTAGGAAAAATTGTTTTAGATGGTAAAAGAGGAGATAGAAAACACAGTATTCTTCAATAAAATTTGGTTTCTTTATTACACTGTTCTCAGAAAGATCTAAGTGGTGATTCCATCTAATTTTTAGCATTTAAAACCCATGTTTCCCAAACACCAATTAAAGTGATTTATATGTATGGTTAAATTGAAAGCAACTTGTGACAACACTAGGAATTATTCTTGGTTATTTTCTGTGACATTGATTTATGAGACATGAAATTACAGCGCATCTGCTTTCACTGTACTGGCCAACATCATATTTGAAAATAAGAATAGTGAGAGGAGGACTAAATTATTTGTAGTCTTCTGAGAAAAAAATGGAGGTAATTCTCCATTTTCACACAAATATACTTGAAATCAAATTGGGTTTTTTTTTAAAAAAATTTATTTTTTTTATTAAATTTTAAACATTTTAGACAACATATACAATATTTCACCCTGTGCTATACATAAGAAAGGAAGATT
>JAEANM010020100.1:0-12190 GCA_017656035.1 Myanophis thanlyinensis
AGGAGGAGGAGGAGGAGGAGGATGAGGAGGGAGACATGGAACGGGAGGAGAGCCAAGATGGTGCGCAGTCAAAGCTCATCAATCTTTGGAGATGAAGGGCCTTGCTTGAAAACGGGGCCACCACCGCAAACTCCATTGATCTGCTCCACCCAAGGCCGCCCAAGCCCTGGAGGAATCAGCACTTCGGACAGTGTCCTGCGCTTGGACGGGGCCCAGCCTCGGAAGCCGCGGAGCCAGAGGGGAGCTCCCAGTCCGAAGAGCCAGGGCAAAAGGCAGCTGAAGTCCAGCCCAAAGTCCACGTAGGAAAGTCATCCCTAACTTGAACTCGCCTCCTACTGAAGACAGAGAGTTTTGTCCCTCAGCTGAACCGTATCAAAAGGGGAAGGGACGGCTGGTTAGAAGGGATTCCGCCCACGAGCATCGTCTTCTGCTCCAGGATTCTGCAAGGACCTCATCCAAGTTAGTTCATCCAATGTAACCACTACAAATAATCTACTGCTTGCTTTCACGTCAACAAGGATGCGAGATTGTGTCTGCATTCTTTGTTGTCATGAGAAAGGCAAAGGGAGTTCTCCCAGGCTGGTCCATGCTCTTCCTGTCAGAGACCCTCAGAAAGGTCCTCTTTATTTTAGGGAGCTGCCTACAGCAGGGGTCTCCAACCTTGACCACTTTAAGACTTGTGGACTTTAACTCCCAGAATTCCTCAGCCGGCTCTGGGAGTTGAAGTCCACAAGTCTCAAAGTGGCCAAGGTTGGAGACCCCTGCTTTATAGTATTAGCTAACACAAAGCTGGCTGAGGAATTCTGGGGTTGAAGTCCACAAGTCTCAAAGTCTCTAGAGTCGATCTCATGACTGTGGCCCATAGGATTATTAGAAGCAGGAAGACTGTCACAGGGGGCCTCGTTTGACAGAAAAGACCAAGCATCTGTGGGTATCTCCACTGGGTTCCACGTTGGTCAGACCCCACCTGGAGTCCTCTGGTCATTCTGGCCAACACCCGTTGGGCAAGAGATTCAGAGACGCAAGGAAGCATGTAAGGTTGCTCATGGAACTGGCAGAATGTTTCTCTGAGGAGGAGAGCTGGAGGGTTCAGGATGTTTAGCCTTAAGAAAATAATTATTGGGGGGAATATGAAAGCACTTGGCAAGCTAAGCATAATTTCCAAGAACAACCTCCCTCCCTCTATGCCTGAAGAGAAAAGTTTTCCATCCATGTGTGCTACCTGCTCTGACAGATGCCGGCAGAACATGGGCACAACCACCTGACAATCGATATACAAAAGCTACGAGCGTCACAAAGAGCCATGGAAAAATACATCTTGGTATTCCAAGACAAAAGAACCACACGTAGATGAAAGAACAAATGAAAATATGCAATGCCACCAAGAGAGTAAAAGAAGTGAGATGGAAACGGGCCGGTCGCATAGCAAGAACAATGGAGGGCAGACACAGAATGAGGACCAGGAGGATGAGTGTCAGGAAGAGCAAAGGTACCATTGAGCCAAGGAAGTGGGTTTGTCAAGCAGAGGTTTTGGGCTTCAAGGGTCCCTTATAATTCTGCCATCCTGCTCAGCAGGGCAAAAGGGAAACCAAGAGGCAGCTACGTACGCAGGTGTCATAACTCTGAAAGGGCGCATCGGACATTGCAGGTAATATTGGGGTTGAATATGAGCCGTAATTTCTAATGCATAGGTTCAGATTTTGCTCCACTGAGGTAGGACATGGAGGAACATCTTGTGGGGAGCAAGCCTCTTGGTTGAACATGTCCCATGAAGCACGCAGAGGATGGGTGGGGAACCGTGGCCCTTTGGTGACCTGTGGCTGGCTCAGGAATTCTGGGAGTTGCAGTCCACGAGCCATACAAGGGCTGTGGCCCCCCTCCCCTGGCTGAAGAGTCTCCCAAAGGATTGGGCAGAAGCAACGTTTGCTTTTTGAGCAGAAGCTCCGGCTGGCTGAGCAGAGCCAAGAGCCGAAGAGCAGCAGGAGAAGGACTGGAATGCTTGGAGGCAACCAACGATGTTCACTCACCCAAACTCCCACTGGGTAGAGGGGCTGAGATGGGGCGGCAGCGGACTCAGAGGTGGGCAAGCTGATTTCTCCTCAGGCCCCCCGTGCCACCTTATTTATTCATTCACTGGATTTATATTCCCACCTATTCGCCCAGGGCGACTCAAGGCGGCCTTCAGCCGGGACGGCATTTCAGGCCTCCTCCCTCGAGGCGCTCGTGGCCGCGCGACAGTTTCCACTCAGCAGGACTGCGCTCACCCCTTCGTGAACCCGCCTAGGACTTCGCTGGAGAAGCGATCAGGCCGAAGTGGGAGATGGCTTTCCCTGCTGTGCAAGAGAGGATGACTTGGCAGGACGAACCCATTCGGCTTCCACAGACTTGGATGCCGCAAGCAGGCCGGGCTTTGATCACCATCACGGAGACAGAGGCGGCTGTGCAGGAACCGAAGTCGGCCTGGATGGCGCCTGGGCCACTCATTGCACTGGCGGGCCAGCTTTGGCTCCAGAGCAAGTCACATCCTCAGCAGGTAGCGACAGCTCCAAGAGCGTCTCAGCCCAAGGAGCCACCTAGTCTGGACTTCTACTTCACCAAGGAAAGCCCCAGAAGACCTGAGAACCTGCCACGTAGGTGTCCCTCCACACAGAAGGCCTCCAGGGTTGCACTAAGACTCGGCCCTCTTGAGTAATAGCAATAGCACTAGCACTTAAAACTTGTATGCCGCTTCACAGTGCTTTTACAACCCTCTCTAAGCCGTTTTACAGAGTCAGCACATTGCCCCCGACCATCTGGGTCCTCCTTTTATCGACCTCGGAAGGACGGAAGGCTAAGTCAACCTTGAGCTGCCCAGGATCAAACTCCTGGCAGTTGGCAGAGTCAGCCTGCAATGCTGCCTTTGAACCACTGCGCCACCACGCACAAACCATCGCTAGCATGATTTTGCACCCATTTCTCTTGAAAACAACTGAACCGTGGAATGAATCTTCTCTTCTTATCCCGGGGTTAGGAGTCCTAGCAAGATCCCAATAAAATACGTCCTCCAGACCCCTGTTGTTATTATCCCTTTAACCTCTTTCGCAACCAGGCGAAAGTTTCCAGTCAGATGAGAAGGCCTCCTCTGTAATCTGCAGCAAGCCAGAGAGCAGAAGATCCAGAAGATCCCATCTAAGCCGGGGTCACTTCCAGCCAGTTTCTGCACAGCCGAGCAAGAGCTGGGCCAGCGTCTTCCACCTCCAGTCCTGCCACAGAAGGAAGAAGGCCATTCTCCAACCATCTCTTGGAGGACACCCCTGGCTGGGCTGGTGTTTGTTTTGGGCCTTCAAATCACTCGAGGCTCCTGGGGCCGGCCTGCCTGGACAAGTCCCTGCTGTTTACTTGGCAAGATTTTTGCCCTGGCTTTCCTCTTCTTCTTAGGACCGAGAGAAAGAGAAAGAGAAAGAGAGAGAGAGAGAGGGACCAACCCAAAAATCACCCGGCTGGCTTTGGGCCCAAGGCAGCTCCCCTGCTTTCCAGCCTGGTGCCTTCAGCGTGGCCCCAAATTGTCAACTGGCTCCAAAACAAGGGAGGGGGCCCATTCATGGAAGTCCTGGGGCTGCCGGCCTCGATGGGGAGGCCCCTGCCGGGAGACTCGTGGTGCGGTTGGTGGGCCGCTGCCAGGATATTCGGGCCACCTTGCTAGCACAAGGCGCAGGTGTAAATACGCTGAGGAACCGCACAAGTCTCTGCACTGAACAGCGGATCAGTGGCGATCTTGCAGTTCCTGTTGTTCAAAGGCCAGGGGATTTCCTTCTGATCTCCCTGGGATTCCCAGCCGCTCTTTCTTTGCTCAGCCTCTCCTGGTTTCTTTGAACTCTGA
The DNA here is from genome assembly GCA_017656035.1 of Myanophis thanlyinensis. Lineage (NCBI taxonomy): Eukaryota > Metazoa > Chordata > Lepidosauria > Squamata > Homalopsidae > Myanophis > Myanophis thanlyinensis. The sequence continues at coordinate 3,860 of JAEANM010020100.1, forward strand.
GCGCTCCCTTCGTCAACTTCCTGTTGTTGTTTCTTCTGGGGACGCAGCCCTGCCCTCTCCTTCCCCTTGCTGCTCACACAGTTCTTACACAGAGCTAGGAACGCAAGGTAATCATCGCTGAACAGGTTGCTTGAGCGGCTCAAACCTCCCCGTGAGCCCCTCCCTCCTACTCCACAACAGGGGTCCCCAAAGTTGGCGGCTTTAAGTCTTGTGCACTTCAACTCCCAGAATTCCCCAGCCGTCATTGTAGACCCCCTGCTCTACAATCTCTACCACCAACGTCACAGGACGTAAGGAGGCTTGAGAGCATCAAGTCCAACCTGCCACCCAGTACAAGAGCCCAGCACACAGAAGAGTGGAGAGAATGTAAAGGAGGGAGAATCTGCCCAATCTGAAAATGGAGGGGGGGGGGCTTTACAAATCCTTAACAAGGCCACACCTGGAGCACTGCATCCAGTTCTGGTCACCACGTTACAAAGATGATGTTGAGACTTTGGAAAAGGGGCGGAGAAGAAAGACTAAGATGATTAAAGGCCTAGAGACTAAAACATATGAAGAAGAACAGTTGCAAGAACTGAAAATGGCCAGTCTAGAGAAAAGAAGGACTAGGGGTGTCATGATAGCGGGGGGCTGCCCCAAAGAAGAGAGGAGGGGGGGGTCAAATTATTCTCCAAAGCATCAGAAGGCAGGACAAGAAGCAACGGATGGAAACCAATCAAGGAGAGAAGCGACGAGCAATTAAGGAGAAACTTTCCAAGAACGACTGACTGGTGGAACAGATTCCCTCCAGAGGTTGTGGGCGCTCCATCACTGGAGGTTTTTAAGAAGACACTGGACAGCCACGTTGGAAATGGCATAGGTTCTCCTGCTTGGGCGGGGGCGGGGGGGGGGGGCTGGACTAGAAGGCCTCCAAGCACCCTTCTGGCTCTATTCTGAGTGAGTGATTTAGCAGTGATCAAATCAGTTCCAGGGGACTGGGTCAGGGCAGTTGTGGGGGGGTGGGGGGGGTGAGACCATCCCTCTGCCCAAGCACTTATGCTTCCCTTCGACGCCACATCTGTCTTCGGAAGAAACCTGACTCAAATGCGTTCTCTAAGAACCCTCTTTTTTTCCAATAAAGAAATGGAAACACATGGAGCGATTCCCCCTCCCTGCCAAATACCACGTTAATTCCAAAAAGGCCCTTTTCATTAGATGATCTATACACAAGGACTACAGATTACAAAAGCAGAAAATTAAATTGTAAACTGTTCGGAGAGAGAAGGGGGAGCAGGGGGAGGGAGGGAGGGAGGGAGGGTGTTGGGGAGGCCAGTCCTTCCTCCTGCCCTCATCGCTGAGCTCAGCCCTCCAGGCCAAGGAAAAGGCTGCAGGGTCTCATCAGGTTTAATGGATGGGCCACCAAGCGGGGGAGATGCTTATCGCCGCCTTCCACCCTCCCAGAGCAGCTCCGAGGACTGCATGGAGGGCTCCCGTCTCCCCCCTTCCTTCCATGGCCCTCTTTTGCAGCCCCAAGTAGGCACGTCTAGGGGAACGCAGGAATTGCCTTAGCCTCCCGCATTTTGAAAGAAAAGGGGCAAAAAGTTAAATTCTCCACCCCAAAAAGAGACGCTTGGATGTGTCTCTAACCAGATAATGGCCATCGCTTCTCTCTACTCACAGAGAGAAACATACTCAACGAGGCTAAACCATACGAACAACAGTTGCAGGAATTGCGGATGTCTCGTTTAATGGAAAGAAGGACCAGGGGGGACATGACAGCAGTGTTCCCATATTTGAGGGGCTGCCCCAAAGAAGAATTGGGGGTCAAGCTGTTCTCCAAAGCACCAGAAGGCAGGACAAGACTTCAGAACAAATGGATGAACAAATGAACGAATGAACGAATGAATGAATGAATGGATGGATGGCAACAGCCATAGCACTGAGACTTATATACCACTTCACAGGGCTTCACAGCCCTCTCTAAGCAGAGTCAGCCTGCTGCCCCCAACAATCTGGGTCCACATTTTACCAACCTCAGAAAGGACAGAAGGCTGAGTTAACCAGTCAGGATCGAACTGATGGCAATGAGCAGTGAATTAGCCTATAATCCTGCATTATAACCTCTACGCCACCACGGCTATAAATAAATAAATAAACAAACAAAATTCCTTTTTCCTCCAGTGGTATTTTCATGCCCGTTTCTGCATCTGACCCAATCCCAAGGCCGTTTGGACGGTTATCCAAGGGAAGAGAGGGCATCCTGCAAAGGGGCAGCAGAGCACCGAGGGGCTGAAGGAGCCCACCCAAGAGGAGGATGAGGAGGGGGTCCAAGCAGCAGAGCCCTTCCCCAGGGGTCCTGCGTTGTGAAGGAACATCAGGCGCTGCCCCACAGCTGACTTCCAAACGGCCTCAACCCTTTGAGCCCCTGGATCCATGGCCCAGGTGCATCTATCTGCCTTATCTGTCCTGGGAACTAGAAGTCCCAGCACCCTTCTTCCTCCCAGAGCCTGAAAAATTAATCTTCCTCCTCTGGGAAAGTCAGCCAGCCACCTCCTTCCTGGGCCCAGACTCGACCGCTCGGGCTTTTCTGCCTATCCTATTTATTGATCCTATCCTACCGATTCCCACGCAGCGCACAGATAACTGAAGCCATTCACCCGGAGACAAACTCTGCAAGCCGGGAGGATCCTCACGCAAGGGACAAAGTCGCCCAGCCGGGCGCGAGGAGAGTCTCATCTAAAGGGCCACTCAGCAGCTCTCCAGCATCAAGGCCGTTGGAAAGCGGATGTGGGCTCCGCGGGGCCCCGTGCCTCCCTCCCCACGGGGTCCGTCTTCCCTTTAGCCAGGGGACAAGCCCCTCCCCCTCCCAGTCTCTCCCGCAAACTACCAGCCACTCTGAGAGCAAAACAGCCCTGCAGAGCGGAGAAGGAGGACGCAGAGTTTTCTAAGAATTGGAGCATCTTCTCTTTATCTTCAGCTCGTTCCCTGTCACAACCCAAGGACGACAACGGGCTTCACCTCCTGGGTGCCTGGAGGGTTGGAGGCAGGCTCAGGGCTGCTACTCCTCATTCCAGGCCATTTGGGGAGATTTCTGTTGTCGATTGAGGCCCACGGCTGTTGTTGTTGTTTTTTTAAAAAACCCAGAGGCTTTGGGTGACGGACGGGGTGCTCCGTTGGGCTCTAATCTGGTGGACACTTTTATTAACCGAAAGGGGGGGAAATGGCCAGATTTTAATAGCTCGCTTTATTCTACTTTCGCTGCCTTCTTGAGCGCCACTCTTTTCATACGGAAAAGCCAAAGGATTAACGGAGGTTATTTTCCTCATTATCGGTTAAAGTCCGGGTGTCCCCAGTGAAAAACCTCCCCTGTGCAACCGGTAGAAGAGGCTGAGGAGGGGGGGAACGCAAGCAGCGGAGTCTAAGACATCTTAGGAGAATCGGGGCTGAAAGTCGGAGAAACAAAGGAAGGACCAGACTCTGGGTCCCCGATGGGGGACAACCAGGAACGAAGGCAAATCTCCACCACACTCAGAGAAAAGGGGGGGGGGCGAACTTTGAGGGTTTAAATATTTAATTATTCCTTGCTGTCCAAAACCAGGCCAGCCACTCTCAGCCAGGAGACCACTGACCCACTGAAAAGAAGCCAGGGGGCTGCATGGCCTGATTTGAGCTCTGTCTGGGCTCTGTCAGGACCCCTGCCCTGCCCTGCCCCACAGCGGGGCTCCCCACACAAGGGGCTGGTGCAGTGGTGCCACTGCAGGACACGGCTGTCCTTCTCTTTGCTGGACACACACACACATCCACACACAGAGGGAGACACACAAACACACACCCCTCTGGAAGGGAGGCAGAACCAAGGAGAAGTTGGCGCTGTTTCTCATCCGGGCTCAAACTGCTCTTGGGTCTCCCCCCCCCCACATCCCCCCCACCCCACCCCAGGGTACCAAGGCAGTCAAGAGTGTTTCCTCGGAAAATGATTCAGTCCAGGCAGGCTGAGAGAGAACAGACAGGATAGCCATCTGTCCGGAATGGCATAGGGTCTCCTACCCGAGCATGGGAGGGGTCTCCAACCTTGGCCACTTTAAGACTTGTGGACTTCAACTCCCAGAATTCCTCAGCCATGCTGACAGCAGCAGGGGGGGGGGTTGGGGAATTCTGGGAGTTGAAGTCCACAAGTCTGCCCTACAGGGATGAAGGCCCCTTCCTTTTTGCCTGGGAGCTTTCAGGGGGGTCAATTGAGAAAAAGAGTGAAAGGGCCAACCCAGCTACCAGAACCTGGAAGTCCTCTGGATCACACACATACACACACACACGCACACACACACACGGAAGAAGCAAAGAGGCCCCCAGGACAAGAGAAGCACCCCAAAGCCCTGGCCTAAGGGGGGATCCCTCCCTGGTCAGAAACGATCTGGGCTCCCCCTCCCCAAGGCTGCTGTCATGCCAAAAGGTCAGGGGTCAGCCTCAACTGACCTGCTTGCCACACCCAGAGGAGAGCTTTGGGGGGGGGGGGGTTTGCCTTCCCAGCTTGGAGCTTCCTACGGCCTCAGAGAAGAGCCACGCTCAATGTCAGCCCTGGCCGGCGGGGGCGGGGGGGGCAAGGAAGGGAGGCCCCTGCAGTGTCCCAGAGGCTGAGGGTGTCCGTTCCTCATAGAAAGTGGCCGCAGTCTGGCAAAGGCCCCCAGGTTGGGTTGGGACTGCAGACAGCCCTTCCAGACCCACCAGAAAGACCCTCCTCCTTGGTCAATGGGCAGCCTGGTAGCTTCGCCATTTGGCCAGCCACCTTTCCCTGCTCTGCATCCCCTCCCAGCGGCCCAGGCTCCATGCGGGGAGCCCTCCACCGCCTCCGCTGGTGCTGGGGCTGCTCTTATCAGGGCCGCCACGGCCTCCGTGTTTATCATCCGCTGCAGAGTTCAGGGAGCCCAGGAGGAGGGTCAGGTGTGGGTCAGGGCGTGGTGCTGCCCGGCTGCTTATCAGCGGTGAAAAAGTGAATCCACCTGGTTTGTTTCTGGCTGTTAAGCACGGCAGGGTCAGCCAGAATAGCAGCAGGTCAGCCAGAGTTCACCGTTCCCCGGGCCAACTTATCAGCCACCGGGAGTTCATCAACTTTTTCCACCTTGCAAGGAGCTGTTTCCTGAAGGCAGCTCGGCCCCTCCTCGCCCTCTCCCTGGGCCGGCCAGCCGGGCAGGGGCCTCTGCCACCGCCTCCCCCCTCCCTCCCTGGGCTGGCATGTGCTGGCTCACGACAGCCACTCCCCGGGCGGGAGGGCAGCGCAGGGGAGCCAGCGACAGCCCTTGTCAGCAGAGTTTCAGCCCCGGGCAACCTTCCCAGCCGGCCGGACTCCCCAACGGAGCAGGCGTGGCAGGCAGGCGGGCATGCTCCGGGCAAGTTGCACCAACCGCTCAACCGGTCTGGTGTCGAGCACAGGCCCCATTCTCAGTGGCTCCAGAGAGGCGCGCACCTGCTATGAGCACCAGGCACAGGGATGCTCAGCTTCACCCAGCAGGAAATGCCCTGGGGCACCTCAGGGGCTTTCCAGGGCTGGCTGGAGGGGAGGGGATCGGCCCTTTGGGGCACAGGCCAATCGAGGCAGGCCCAAGGGGGGGAGGGGGCAGAGTTTCCCCTCAGGAGGGAAGAGGCTGCTTCTGAGCCAAAGGGGCCGATGTTTTGGGGGGAGGTCTCACTCCCCTGAGCCTCAAGAGACAGATCCCTCTGCTCCCTCTTCTGCTCCCTTCGGGGAGGTGGGGGAGATGCAAATAAAGGAGGGGGGCTCTTTTGGCAAAGGCTGGAAGTGCAGCCATTTCACACACCCCCAAGCCCCCCACCCCAATCTCTCAGCACCCCCAGTTCTGAGCCCCTTCTTCTTCAGGATCTCCTACAGAATTCGAAAAAGGGGACGTTGCTCCAGCTAAAGGGACAGCTGGGGCTGGGGCCGCTCTCCCTGCCCAGTCCTGGCGACCGCCCTCCTGCCCCACAGGCCACCCCAGGCAGCAAAAATGCAATGCCCAGGAAAGCCCTCTGCAAACAGGGTGGGCACCGCAGCGCCTCTCTCTCTCTTTGGATGCCGCCCTCCTGCAGCTGGTGAGGGTCCCCTTCTCCTCCGTTCCCAGCACGGCCGTGCCGCAGGTCCTGCGTTGCAGGCGCCAAAAGACAGCCAGCTGCCTGCCTCCCACCGGATCTCTCTGCTGGGGGCACCAGGGGCCGACTTTTTCCAGCGGACAAGCAGAGGCCTTCAGGGTCGCGGCTCCAATTCCCACCTGCTGGGGGTCCCACGATGCCCAAGGAAGGCAGCTCCACTGGCTGGGATGTAGCCACCAGCAGGTTAATTGCAACTCCTTGTCAAACACACACACACACACACACACTCCTTGGTTCAACTCCCAGTGACCTTACCTACTTCTTTTTTTTTCAGCATCTGGAGATTTCTGTCAGCAAAACCGAAAGGCCAGGCAGAGTTCAAGGGAAGGGAAAGGCTGCCCAACTTCAAGGGCCTCCAAAGACACGGCTGCTCTACACACACACACACACACACCCACAGCCGGCCGCTAAGCCTGCTCTCTTGGGGGCGGGGGGGGCAGAGAAAGGACCCCCTCACCTGCTGTGACCCCCATCCCGAGGGAGGGGCAGCTTCCTGGAGGGGCCCCTGGGCTTCCCTGAGCCTGCTGGTTTCCTTGCAGACGCCCCAAAGGAGGCGAGACTGTCCGTCCAGCAATGGTGGCCTTATCCTAGTCTGGGTCATGAAACACTGGCAAGGAAAGAACCCGGCTCACAGAGCACCAGGGACACCCCACCCCCACCCCCCAGTCCTCCTCCTCCTCCTCCTCCCCCTCCTGTTCCCTTCTAGCACTGATGACGCTCCCTAGTTGGGTCACCAAACGTCTGCAAGAAAACCGCCAAGCAGGCTGAGAGGGAGCGCCCAGCAGGCCTCCTGTCCACCGCTGGGAGGGGGCTGGGAAGCCTGAGGGCCAGGGCTGCATGAGGGGGGGCTGGGGGGAAGGAGGGGGGGTCAGATCTGCAAGGGAGTCGCAGGAGTTTTGGAAAAGACGCCTCAAGGTATTTCACTGAATAGCTGGAACAGGGAAGTCTTTACGGGGGTCCCGGACTTAACGACGGTTCATCTAGTGACAAGGGTGCTGAAAAATGTGACCTATGACTGTTTTCCCCACTTGTGACCGTTGCAGCATCCCCGTGGTCACATGATGAAAATCCAGACGCTTGGCAGCCGACTCATATCTATGACGGTCGCAGCATCGACTTCTACCCCCTCCATCTCACCCAAGTACTCCGGGCAATTTACAACAAGATTAGTGGCAGGAGACACCCCCCGGGGGGGGAGGGGGGGAGGGGGGGGAGCCTCTGGCCCGAGGGCACATGAAGGTCGCAAGAGGGGATTACGTGACACACATCCCCGAGACGCTGCAACCGTTGTTAAGTGTGTAAAAACAGTCCCAACTCCTTTTTCAGTGCTGTTGTAACTTCACGAAGTCACTAAACAAATTGTTGTGAGTTGGGGACTACTTGTTGCTGCCTGTCATCCCTTCCGATCCCCCTCCAGCCACTGAAGCCGCAGGATGCACACTCCAAATCAAATCAGAGTTGGAAGGGACCTTGTAGGTCATCTAGTCCAACCCCCCCATCCCCAAGAAGGAGACTTGGCAAAGCATGTTTTGCAATGGGGAGGGGGGCTCCTTGGCAGAGACCCCTCCTCCTCTAAAGGATGGGGGGGGGGGCTAGCAAATCCCACCTGATACGATACACCTTATTTCTCCCTGCAAAATAGTAATTTCTTCCTAATTATGAGGAGGGACATTGAGGGCTCCCTCTTGAGGACTGCGTACCTGCAATATCTATTTTCTACTGCTTGGGCGGTAAACCTGCCATGCCAAACCTCCCCCCTGCCCGTCCCCCCAATCGCCCGACTGCAAAGCCGGCATTCGGCCCAAGCGACGGAGCCCAGGAAACGGAGCGTTCCTCCCGGGGACCCCCGCCTGGCCGTCCCCCTGAGCTTCCGGGGGTCAGCAGAGAGACCCCGGCCTCCTGGGTGGGGACTACTGATCCCTTGGGAAGGGTCCCACGTATTCCTGGGCAGAGGCAGGCCTGACTGCGCCCTGCATGCCGTTCTGGGAAAGAACCGGTCCAGCAGTTTCCATTCAAAGCCTGCATCTGGAATCAGAGAGATCACCCTCCAGCTGTGAGGCCAAGTTGGACAGACAGACGGGAGGGAGGGAGTCCTGGGTACTCCCCCCCATCCTCATTCCCACAGCGCCCCCTGCTGGGGGAAGACGAGGGAGGGGGATGAGCCACCTGGACAAAACATGGGGGGGGGGGGGGGGGGACCCCCATTCCGGCCCC
>JAEANM010020101.1:0-12190 GCA_017656035.1 Myanophis thanlyinensis
CACACACACACACACACACACACCTAGTTTGCTAAGTAATATCTGTAATTGGCAAGCACTTATTCAAATTAGAAATTTAAAAACTAACTATTGGTGAAAATTGTGAATAATATTAGATATAAAATTAACATTTTAAAAGATTTTGTTACGTGAGATACTATTTTTAGAGCATTTGTGTTTTTAGTACATTTTCAAAAAAGACTCAAGGGAATTTTTATGTAGAAAACCCATGATGTCCAGTAAGAACTCTTAGCTGGAGAAGAATTTTGCAGCCACAGCATGTTTTTCAAAGTTGCTTACCTATAGATCTCACAAAGGATCCCCAAAGGTTTGTGCAGTCTGATTTGCATGTTTCTTTTCGGGATGATAAAAGAGCAAGCACAACATGCCTTAAAAAATTTTCATTTTTAAATGTATGCAAAAGGTTCTTTCTTTTCAATATTAGCACTTACAATTGTTCTAGCATTTGTTACAGCTTTCTACCCCAATATAGTGTAAACAGTTACTGGATTTTATACAGGTCTTTTCATAATGCAACTTTTGTTTGTTTTACAACAGAATCAAAGAAGGATTTATAGGGACATGATTTGTGTAAAGATGTTACCTGTTGTGCAGTTACTATCTAATTGTTTACTTTTTACAGGGCATTCTAATAACTTCATGAAATAATATATTTATTTTTCCTTGTGCTGCTATAACTCTATTTTTAATAATAAGAAATTTGTTCACTACAGCACAGATTACATTTCTTAGTGCCATATATCATTTAAGGAAGTTATTATTATTTTGATTTGTACAAAATAACATATTTTTCTCTATATTCAATATTTTTGCATTATTGCCTAAACATTGAAAAAAAATTTGGTCTACCTTTTAAAGAAAAAAATAGTGGTTGCATAATAGCACTTTAAAATACTTTTAACAAAATTACATATTGAATTAAAACATGGTTAAATGTATTATTGTATCTCTTCTTTCCTGGAATCAGCAATATATGCTTGGGGTTTACCTCTGTGCAATGTCCTGTTTGGAAACTCCCAGGGTTTAGAAATTTTTGGTGGAATTTTTACCATTTTTTTCCTTCCTGTATGGTTAAAATAAGTCATTTGTTGCTCATTATTATATGTACAAGTAGTCCTGTATTTATGACCACAATTGGGTAGGGATTTCCATCACTAAGTGATGCGGTCATAAACTGTGACACCACATAGATGCATTGCTTAATGATGGCAACCCCAGCATTTACTGTTGCTGTCCTTAACTGAGAATCATGTGCTGTTATGTAACTACTCATCCCAATCCAAACTATTCTGACCTTGGTCCCTCCCAGTTCTGAGCTTTGGTAAGGTAAGGGACTGCGTCTCTTTTGACTCCCCCAATAACACCCCCCCCCCATCTCCCTCTTTGGCCGCCCTGCACTGTGTCTTGCAGGGTTGAAAGCAGCCCTAGATCCCTGCAACTCTGGGGCTGCTTGCCGCACTGTGACTCAGGGGCTTTTTTTGCATGGTGCAGTTTCCTGAGCTGCCCAGCTGAGTAGGAAGTCCCAACACCACAGCATGAAACCGCTCTCCCAGAAAGTCCAAGCAACATGGCACAAAGCTGTCACCCCAGGAAACCCTAGCTGTACCAGGTCATCTGCCTGTGCTGCCCTACACTCTGCCATCCCAGCTGACAGTTGCACTGCTGACAAGGAGTGGAGGCGCCTTGGTTGTTTGTGAGGCTGCTGCTAGCTTACAAGATGGGCTGTCTTCTCCAGATTTCATGAGGAAGCCATACACATCCTGGGGAAGAAAGTTTCATGTGGCTAGCAGCTGCCTTGTGAAGGGCCAAGATGGGTATGGGGAGCTAGGAGATGACAAAAGTTGGTTAGGATGTAAGGGGTTTTAGAGTTCAGGGGGCCAAAAGTGCATAGATGGGGGAGATAGGTGGGTGAAGGGAGTGAGGTGTTCCTATGGTTGCAAGTCCAGGTGGGCATGCCCAAATTTTGATCATATGATATTGGGGCTGCTGCAATGGCCATAAGTTCAGGGACCAGTTGTAAATGCCTTCATTTAGGTTTGCTCTAACTTCAAGCAGTTGTTGAATGGATGGTCATAAGTCAAGGACTGCCTGTACAGGTAGTGCTTGCTTAATGACTGGTCACTTAGTGTTCAAAGTTACAGTGGACCCCCATCAGGATTTGGAATTTAGATGGTAGCCTCTCCCCAGTCACATGATTGCATTTTGGGCACTTGGCAACAGCCCACACTTATGGCCATTTCCAGTATATAGCAGTCACATAACTGCAGTTTATGACTTTCTTGCCTGAAACATCAGAATAATGGCTAAAAAAACCTGTTGCAAATAATGAGTTTGTTTAATGACCACTGCGTTTGCTTATGATGGCTGCAAAAAAATATAAAACCTAGTCATGTGATGACCTGCTTAACAACTGGCATGACTTATAATTGTAATTCTGGGCTCAATTACAGTTGTAAGTTGAGGACTACTTGTAGTAAACTTCTTCCTTTTGACAAAATAGCAACATGGTAGTGAAGCAAAAAGTAAATATGACCTGTTAAGTTATAAGATTGGTTTGAAAATTTTCAGAGGGCTTCATTTTCACCTTCTTGTGTGCCGAAGTGGTGAAAGTATCTGTGCTGGTTTTTTTAAGACAGGAAATTGGAGCAAATATCCCTCCCAAATGCTAGGCATCTTTGCCTTTCTGCTCTGAAGCCAAGGAATGTCTGCAACACAATTTAGCCAAGGGAATAATTTGTATTCGCCGTTGTTGGTGGAGAGAGAATCCAGGAGATGGGTCACTCTTCCTTCTTAGCTCTATAGCTGAGAGATCAGAAACTTAAAAAGCATGCCCCCTTTGCCTTCTTCCCAGCTTCTACTCAGCCATCAGCTCAGAAGGTTGAGAAATTTTTCTTCCAATACTTCCTGGATTCTTTCTTTTCAACAATGGTGATTGTTAGTAAACTGCCTCTGGAAGCATCCAGGATTCATTTTAAACTCCAGGTAGCTCCTGAGTTTCAGGAGCTACTGTCTATTCAGGCCAACATTTGGCTGTTCTGCCCATGCAATGTCGGAACAGACCAGGGAAGCCGGCTGGGCCATCAGGAGGCCCAAGACAAATCCCGAGTCAGTGGGATCTGCCGCATGATTCTCTATTGACTTGGTTGAACCATCTGGTAATGTGTGGGTGGGAAGAGGCCGCAGATGCTGCCAGGGCCATCTGGAGGCCCAGGGCAACTCTCGACTTAGCAGGAGTTGCCGATCACAGAGAAGGACTTTGCTGATCCACCCATGAGGTCAGGCACAAAAATGGCGAGGAGGCAGCAGGGTCTTCAGGAGGCCCTGGGCAGCTCCCATTAAGTGGGAGTTGCCGTTTTGCATTTAAAAATGGCAAGCTCGAGAGGGCTGAAGAGGACGAAATGGCCGGGGAAGCTGGCAGGGCCATTGGAAGGCCCCAGGCAGCCCCTGAGTCACAGGAGCTGCCGGTTTAGTTTAAAAAAAAAAGGAGTTTGGTCGGCCATCCACACAAATTTAGGCGAAGAACTGGCAGGTCCAATGCAGGCCTAGGCAGATCCTGATTCAGCAGGGACTGCCAATCACTCCTTCTGGATTGGGTCTTTACACCCATATATGCTGGGCAGGAAAGGCAGAGGAAGCCAGCTGAGCCATTGGGAGCCTCCACGTTAGTTCCTGCACAGTGGGAAATAATGTTCTTGTGCAGTCTATTCCCTTTACAGCCATGGAGGCTTGGCCAAGCTGCAGGCAACCACGTGTTTCTTAGTTGCCTCTGGGAGAAAGTTAGTTGCCTCGTTAGCGAGGCTTTAGCTTTTCCTCATTGCCTCCTATTTCTATTCAGGGCAGGTGGAGGCAGCCATTTTCTCCAGCCACCATGCAGCACAGAAAGAAAACAAGGGCCAATATTTATCTCTCCCTTGGGGAATAGTAGGCCTGCCAGTTATTCTGAAGCTCTAGCTTACCCACAGAAGAGGCGATGGACCAGCTGCTGATTTCTCACATCTATGACCACATCAGTGGTATTTAGATGGACGAGCCATTCTGATCCGTCTTTATGACAGCCTGGATCGCGTAATTATACCAGTGCGCTTATCACTAGGGCCTGGTCATTAAGCGAGACAAGGACAGAAGTCCTTGTTTGAGATGAAGCTGCAGAGCTCTCACTAGAACAGATTGAATATTGGGAACTCAGATTCCCTTAGTTCTTGGTCACTAACTGAATACAGAGCCTCTCACAATTTTGCCTTCCTTTCCTAGGCTAATGGAGCCCTCAGCTGAAGCTGCAGGACACAGTTGGGCCTTATCTCCAGAAAAGAGGTGGAGGCCGCCTTTGGCAGGCGTGTATTACAGAGGGTTCACTCCATTCAGGAGCCACAAGACCAGGACGTAGCCCTCCCTTAAGGACAGCCAGCTTTGGTATGTCCCATCTCCTGAATTCTCTCTCCATCAACAAGGGAGAAGGAGCATTGGTCTTATCTGATACGCTCCTTCTCATTGTGTGGAGAGAGAATCCAATCCCGCTCAGTGGGACTGCTTGGTCCTGGGTGTTGGATCAGATTGCTGTAACGGGAGAAGAAACAGAGTTTGCAAGAACTTTGTAGAAGCTGGGAAGAAGGAGAAGGGGGCGTGCCTTTTAAGCTTCTGATCACTCAGCCATAGAGCTAAGAAGAAAGAATTACCCATCTCCTGGATTTTCTCTCCACTTAACGAGAAGTAGCAGCGTATCAGGTAAGACCAACACCCCTTTCCCCTTTTAATCTGATAGGTACTTGCTACTGTTGTATCTGCATCTATAATACCAACAGACAATACATTTTTGATCCCTAAGGTATTTTGCATATTTAAACATTTGCTTTGGTGCTAGATCAGGGTATCATAGTGGCAAGAAATGTGCCTTCTGTATGAGCTTTGGTTTAGCGGTCCTGTACCATGAGAAAGTGATTCTTCAATCACATACTTAACTTGTTTTTCTGAAGCTCTTAAATGTCACCTAGTGTTGTTTACTCAAACTACATCCACTCCTTGTTTAGTGACCAAATTCTATTTCAGTGACCAGGTCATTAAGTGAAATGGTTACTAGTGGACATGTGAGTAAAAGACATTCATAGCTGCTGTTCTGATTTAGATAAACTCCTATTGTAGAGATAATGTCAGGATTACTCTCACTAGAGCACACTTTGTTGTCATGCACATGAAATTTGATCATAAATGCACACAGTTGAAAAATGCATTTTTTAATACCATGGGATTTGCAAATTGTTGCCGACAATAAGCATGTAATAAAGGGTAGTCCTTGAATTACAATCTTAATGGAATTTACCCGTTACAGTTATAAGTTGTAATTTTTATAAAATGCGTCAGTTATGTGAGTGACCCGATTTTATAGTATTTTTGCTGTGAATAAAGCAGTTATAAAAGGCCCATAGTTGTTAAGTAAACAGTGATTGTTAAGCGAACCCATTATTTGCTATTGCACTTTTGCCAAAAACCAGAAGTAGATGCCAGGTTTTGGCAAAACCATCATAAAACGTGGGACATTTCAACCGGTAAATCTGGATGTGTTGCTGAATGCGTGAAATGCAGTCATGTTACTGCAGGGAGTGGCCATCAGAACTTTGGATTTGGGCCATACGTCCCCTTTTTCAGGTAGGTTGTAACGTCGAAGGGTTGCTAAGTGATCTATACACTTCCTCTATATGCAGTCATCACTTAATGAGTGCCCTGTTTAGCAATCATTTGAAGTTACAATGGCACAGAAAATATAACTTTAGGAATGATCCTTGCAGTTATAATCATTGCACAGCTCTGCGGCCATGTAATTAACACTCTGGTGCTTTATGACTGGTGGGCATTTATAACTGTTGCAGCATCCTGTGGTCACGCAATTGTCATTTGGTGTTTCACGAACAGCTTCTGACAAACAGAGTCAATGGAGAAGCTGCTTTTAAAATCACAAGTTGCAGTCTCGCTTAACGACTGGGTAATTTGCTTAATTATTGCAGCAGAACTGAAGTTGTACTTTAAGTCACAGAAACTTACCTTACCACTCAGGTAACCATTTTTATTAAAAAAGGAAAACGGGAACCATTATAGTAACTGTCTGTTATTTTAAATTTAAAGTAACTTTTAATTGTCTTAGCCATATACACTGCTTGTCCTTGTTCTACTTTTAAGGGGGATAGGCCCGTGGCAACTGTAACCTTGATTTTAAAAAAGCTGCAATTACAGCAATTATAGCTTGTAAGGGATTTAATATGTTTATTGCCTTAACACCATTATGTATGAGGCTATATGTTTAAATACTAGAGCCTTTATCTTTTAGTATGCACACATAAAGAGAAGCAGTTTTTGAACAGAATCCAAGTCCAAGTTGCTGGATAATTAAAATTATGCAGTTATATTGAACTTCCTTTTATTGGAAGAAGCAACTTTCTTTTTCAGTACAGAGAAGCTATTGTCATCCGTAATTGAAACCAGCATGGCTTTGTGAACAGCACCTACTTTAATTACTGCTTTTCAGCAAATTGGTTCCTTTGATGAAGGAGGCTTATGTGTGATGTTTCTTGCTTGAATGGGCCAGGCCATGGTTGTCTTGAATTTCAGCAAGGCACAAATTATAGAGTGCTTATAATGCCTTTGAGATTTCTCTTTTCCTGTTGTCCAGTGATTTCAAATTGATTGATGTACTAAATCTGACACACTGTATGATAGGCTGCTAAATTAAACATTGTAACCATCTTTGTTTTCGGACAAAGCCAAGAATGCCCTCTTGCTCCAATTTTGTGTACTAAATCACATATTTGATTCTTCTGCACATCGTTTGCTAGAAACAAAGCTGTTAAAATTGTAATTAAAAACTAGTTAACCTTAATTTGCATTTCACTTTCTGAACTGGGAAGCCCTTTGGATCAAATTAGTTGGCAAATTTATCTAAATGTATAAAGTGAACTTGGTCTGCTTGATTCTGGTCAAGTATTGACTGGATGGATTTTAAAATATAGCAGCAGGGTAGAAGCTGTTACAACCAAGCTGCCAGTGAAGCAAAGCAACATGAAGGTGTATAGATTTCTGTACAAGACTGACTGTGTAGGGGTGAAATGGAGTATGAAGCAATTTAACCCTGTGCTGTAGTTTACAAAAATAACAACAACAAAACCTACCTAGATTTTTTTTAATGTTGTCAGGAGTCAGACATTTCAGTTAGGCCAAGTCATTGTTTTGAGTGATACAAAGAAAATGTGATTTTCTCTAGCATTATATCAACAAATGAATGATCTCACCAATACCAAGCCCCCCCTCCACTTTACTTATACAGTGTATTGGCAAGGGGTGTATGTCCAGTGATTTTATGGATATATGTGGAGAAACATTGCTTTCAAATTCGTTTTATCTACTGATTACTTACATAGGTACATGCATTCTGGTTTTTTGGCTTAATATAGACATTAATTTGTTATTATCTTCCTCAGTAATGCTCCCCCCCCCCAAAAAAAAAATATTAACCACAGTCAGCTGCATAGACTTGTTTAAGCAGTCACCAGGTGTTGACTCAAAAGCAACCTCCAAAACTAGTTAGGTTTTTAGATCAGTTAGGTGCTATCAGCTGCTGCGACTTAGGGCTTTTCACTTTGCGTGTATGTTTGTATATAAATATAACTAAAATGCTCAACTCTGAAAATTTCACTGCTGTCATGATCATTCCTATACATGCCCAGATATCTAAGCATTAATCCATAGTGTACATTCAATCTATAATTAGTATACATTTCTTTTATGAAAATGTTCAAATTATTTCTATCAATAACAATTGATCATTGAAAGAAAATTGTTTTTAAAAGTTTATGTACATTTTTACAAGAACTGTCTTCTTTCACTTAATCAACCTTAAGGGATGGGATTGTGATAGTGGAATTGATCATTCTGATTTGAAGTTTATCAGGACTACCTTATACAATTTAACCTTCACCAAGGAAGTCAATTTAGAGCCATTGTAGGAGAAGCAGTGGAAAAACTTGGATGTGGAGTCAAAAGAGGAATCAGCCTAAAGTCTCTACATAGCCACAAATGGAGTAAATCCAACACCTCTTGAATTCTATCGACCCTTATCTAAGACCAAGATAGTTGAGTAGATTCTTGTGCATAGGCATTATTAATAATAAATCAGTTTAATTGGAACTTCACATGTGTTCTTGGTCTTCTGTGCCTGACACAAATGTAACAACATCCTTGTTATGATTATGATGAAGGTAGATAAATGTACAGAAGTAACTGTCAACCATTATTCAATAATTATATCCCTAACTCTAAGCCATTGTGTAGGGAAGAAAGCATCAAACAAACAAAATTAATGGGACAGAATACATTGATCCATGGAACTTATTGGTGGGCAAAAACCTTTTGGCGAGCAAAGGAACCCAAGATTTTTTTGCTCAGAATTGATTGGAATTGCTCATATTTAATGTATAGAATATAGTAAATGTGCAAAAAAGTAAGATTTCATGAAAATCATGAAAAATTGATTTTAAGCAGTTTTGAGTCCTTTTTCTGATCAGAGTACAAAGATGCTAAATGAAATGTAATGGGTTGGTCAGTTATTTTGCACCTTCTTAACAAATAAGTTTAAAGCAATGAGACACACAGTAAGAAATTACAAATGTTGAATCCATTACAGTGTACTCTTTTAGCTTTCAATTTAGCTTTAACCAATTATTAAGAATAAAACAGTAATAGTTTAAATATTTTTACAAGAAAATTAGATTGTAGCTGATTTGTAATTATACTTACAGGCAGTTATTAAGTGGGGGAAATGTTGCTATGGCTTGATATGGATAGGGTGAAAGGTGGAAAGTATTTATTTATCTAAACTTTAGCTAACTGAATTTTTCAAGTATTCTCCATTGACATTTAAACCATTTGTGTGTCTTCATTCCTTGCTTATTGTAAAGATTCCAGGTGTGTTGCAGACAGGTGGAGAACAATAGACTCTCTTGTTTAGAAAAACAGGTGGGAGAAACTAGGCCGACCTTGGCTCCCATTTCAGTAGCAAATTTAAATGGAAAATAATTGCAAAACTAGATTTACCAAATATGACAAAAATACCCAAACTATACTACATTTTATCTCGTACATTTGAATTCTGACCAATATAGGTAAGGAGAACCAGAAATTTGGGGAGATTGTATGTGATTGATTTCCTAGTGAAATTGAGAAAGAAAGGGAAGCTGGATGGTCTATAGTTTAGGATCCTGGTATTTAGGAATCTGATTTTGAAGAATAGCCTTTGATATTTGGAAGTAGAGAAAAGTTGCAGCTGATTACAAAAGACCCAAATAGAGCGAAACAAGAGAATCTATTCAAATGTTTGAGTGATGTGCGTATTTAACTGTTGTGGAAAAGTTAGCAGATACTCAGTAGATTGATCCAGGCTGACTCTTCTCTCTATTTTGTAAAACAATTATTATACAGGCAAACCTTACTGCTCTGCTTAGTAACCACTCAAAGTTATGACAGCACTTTAGGCTTTAGAAGGCTTTAAAAAGGGATTGAATAACTAATAGAGGACAGGTCCACCAGAAATTATTTTTTAAACTAAGTTCTCTGGGCTGTTTTTGTTACACCAGTGCAGCAAACCCTCTACTTCCTTGTGGTAAGCATCCTCATTGTCATTCATTCATTCATTCATTCAAATTTTTAAACTGCGTCTCTCCCGAGAAGGGACTCGGGGTGGTGTACAACCATCTAAAAAACAAGTCATCTTGAATAAGGCCAACTACTGTTGTATAGTGGTGGGATGCAACCGGTTTTACTACCAGTTTGGTGGGCGTACGTGCCTACCACGCTGCCGCGCGACTTCTAAACTGCAAATTTAAACTTACCAGAGGTAGCACAGGTGAGCAGGAAGGCTGCGAAGGTGCGCAAAACAGCTGTTCAACATGATTCAGCTGAAAGAAAGGGGAAAAAAGAAGGGATATACAACAGGGTAGGGCAGGGTCAGGTAGACGGGGCCAAATGCTTGTCATCACTACTGGTGCACTAGAACCAGTGTGACCAGGCTGAATACCACCACTGCTGTTGTATCATCCGCATACTTCATAATATGGTTGGTGGCAAACCTAGCACAAGAGTCATAGGTCAACAAGGTGAACAACAGCAGACTTAGGAAACAGCCCTGTGCTCAAGAAAATGGTGAGTTGGGACTAATCAAGAATCCAGTGCACAAAGAAGTATTAAAGCCTAAAAGGCCCAGTTTGTCTAATAGATGCTGAGAAATGATTGTATTAAATGCCGAACTGAAGTCAACAAATAGCATTCGCATAGAATAATTGACTGTTAACCATTTCCCCACCTTTGGTAGTAAGTATGGATGAGCAACATTAATAATCTTAATGAAGGCCAGGGAAAACAGCAAATGTTTTATTTTTTAGGAACTAGTACCCTAAGATTGACAAACCAGAAGATACAAAAGGTATATTAATAAAAGGGAAGAGTGTCTGTGAGTTAGGCTAGGAATTTGTTTACAGTGCTAGGACTTAGTTTACAAGCCTTTCATAAAAAAGTCTTATTACCTAAGCTTTTTTTCCTTTTCAGCAGAAGTTTGGTGAAAAAGTCAATATTATGATGCAATTATTTAAAAAATGGGAAATTAATATAGTGCATATTACATAGAGATCTACAATTAAATTCTGATTATTCTGTAATAACCCTGTCATTAGCCATTAAGGCATAGTTGTGAGGTAATAAAGAAACCATGTTTACAGTTTTATATAACTCCCCGAATGCAAATTGAACTCTGATGTGTCTAAACTCTGATTTTTAGTTATCATTTGGAAAGATAAAACCACTGTTAGTCAGATTCATACAGCAGAACGAGCCATAGAAATGTCTATGCAGATTTTCAGTCATCGAGGTGATGGTTGGTGCTTTATCAAAAGGCAACTGGACTTTGTTTTTCCCCGAAGAAGCTTCTTGGATGAGAAGCGAGACGTCTTCAAGAAAAAACAAAGCCCAGTTGCCTTTTGAAAAAGTACCTTTGGGAAGAACCATAGAAAATTCAGATTCTTCTTTGTAGTTCTACTGCCAGGAAGAAATGGGAACATGTGGGTATGAGGCTGCTATGGCTTGTTCTTGTAATATTGAACAATACTTCTTGACTTATGACTGCAAAATTTGAGCTCAAAATTTCTGTTGATGAGCAAGACAGTTATTAAGTGAATTTTGCCCCATTTTAGGACCTTTCTTGCCAGAGTTGTTAAGGAAATCATTGCAGTTCAGTTAGGAACATGGTTGCTAAGTGAATCTGTCAGAAGGTCACAAAAGGTGATCATATGACTCTGGGACATGACATTGCAACTGACATAAATACATGCCAACTGCCAAGCATCCAAATTTTGATCATATGACCATAGAGATGTGGTAACAGTTGTAACTGTTAAGAATGGTCATAAGTCACTTTTTTTCAGTGCCATTGTAACTTGGATCATGGTTGTAAGATGAGGACTAACTAATATGAGAAACTTCTCTATCTTAAGTTTAGACATGATACTTTTTAACTTATCTTTTAATCCTGATATGCTTTATGAATAGAGTGGATAAAGATTGATGATTTTTTTCTTAAAAATAAAAAAAAAGATTTTTAAATTTTAAATATTCTTTTGATTTAAATTGTATTCTTTTAATTTTTATCAAATTTATTTTAATAAAATGCTTTTGAAGTAAAAATTTATCTAAAGATAGTTTTCTATTTAAGATACATTAATAATTTAGTTTATTCAGCATGAAATGGAACTTAGTTATGGAGCATGAGACTGTGTATTCTGCAGTATTGGGACTGTCAGTGAATCAAGAGCAGGTCAGAGCAGGTTTAAATTGATTTGATTTAAATCAAGCCTTTTTATTAGTGATTTAAATCATGATTTAAATGGACTTGATTGAAATCAAATCCACACTGTTTATGAATTACCCTTTGATTTGAAGGAATTATAACTAAGACAAGTGAAGTGTATCTTCTGAAGATCAGAATGATGCCAGAAAGTAATTTATAATATGAATAGTTGGAAGCATGTTTCTTTATTTGACATTCTTCTTTTTTCCTCTAATCTGTTGTGTAACAACTCAGTTCCCATATTTTATAATTCTCAGAAGCCGTTTTCTGTTTCTTTCTTTCTTTCTTTCTTTC
>JAEANM010020102.1:0-12190 GCA_017656035.1 Myanophis thanlyinensis
TCAACTCCCAGAATTCCTCAGCCCGCAAAGCTGGCTGAGGAATTCTGGGAGTTGAAGTCCACAAGTCTTAAAGTTGCCAAGATTGGAGACTCCTGCTGTAACAGATTGCAGCAATTGAAACATGCTTGAGGCACTACTGCCAATAAATAAAAATTAACTGAAGCTTTTGTCGAATATGCAGGATGCAGAGAAAAACAGGGCAAAGCCTAAAGATTCCTTTCAATTTTTCAGGGTATGTTGGATAAGATCTTTTATATTTGACATTGTCAAATGAGCAATCATATTTAAATATCCTTATTTTATGCTATACTCTTAAATATAAAAAGAGTGTTCTGCTATCAGTGTTACAGAAATGGCTGATTATACCAAAAGTATGTTGTTTGTATTTGAACACAAGGTATTGTCATCTTAGATTTCAGCACCAGAATAGCATGATACACCCATGTGTTTTTTTTCCCCTCTTGTTTTCTGGTTATAATAGCTGTTCAGCATAACCAGGAATTATTTGCAAATTTAGAACTACACAGAACATCAATATTAGAAAACAGGTATCTTGCAATTTGAAAGAAAATGTGAACATATAGAATACTAGTTACAGCACTGAGAACTTTAGTTTTCACTAAACAAACAAGTTCTGGTCCTCATGACTGTAAAGAAATATTCAAATACACATGTGCAATCCATTTGCACAGTCTTAGACACCCAAGCAATGGCTGGTGGAATTGAATAAAATGTGTCTTTAATTTCCAACTCCATAACAGAAATTAACAAAAGCTGAATACAATTGACAGACTTTTTAAAAATACAAACATATACTACTTAGAATAACATAAGCAAAATCAATTTTTCTTTGTCCAAAATTATTGGTGCTTTTCTCTGTCCAGAATTATTGGTGCTTTTCTTTGTCCAGATTTACTGGTGCTGTCCTCAGATATTTTTAAAAAACTTTTTTTTTCTTTTTGGTGCTGCCAATGAAAATGGGAATTTTAAAATTTATATTACCTGATATTTAATAAAAATGTTTCTGTATTATATCATTATTTATTTCATTGATCATATTGAAAGATTCATTTGGAAGTATATATTTTACCATTTTATTTCTGATACTACGGTTGAATTACTGTATTCATTTTCTTGCCTCATTTATTATTTCTGAACATCAAATCCCATCAGATATTTACATAATAGAGTCCCACTTTCAGAATCCATAGCAGAATAATATAGACATAGAAGCAAATTGAAACATGTTGCTCAGTAATTACCATGGGGCAAAATAAACTGAAGTCATAGGGAAGGATTTATCCTTTACCTAATGGCAACTGTGTATGTATGCAGATGTAAATTCATGTAGACTCATTTTCTTTAATAAGTACATATAAATATATTTCTTCCTGAAATATTCAATTTCTACTCAAAATTCCTCAAAGTTTGAGTTTTGAAAACTATCTACTGTAATCTTGTTTTATATGATGTGCACTGCAATCAAAGGAACATCACCCCACCCAAACTGATACATGTTAACAAATATCCCTTACCCTGAATCCCACATAAAATAAATTGTAGCCTCCCATCCTATCCACATAATTACTTCAAATTGTCTTGCTTAGCCATAAATAAAATCCTAGTGGTTCCTATGAGGAAGAGCTGAAAAGACCTCAGGTCACCCTTCCACTAGAAAGACCAGGACTGAAAGGACATGCACGTTAAAAATTATAGCAAATGGAGAAACAGACCTGCTCGGCCTTAGGAAAACTAATTCTAGCTTTATTCTGGTTTAAAATATACTGCAACTGAGCCGGAAATAAATCAGCCCAGCTCTCAAATGCACCGTCAAAGTTGTAGGATTACTAAGGTCTTGAACAGCACTTATATGAGAAAGTTTGCCAAGCATTTAAAAAAGGTATGTGAAAATCTATATTAAAACCCATCTATTTTCTGAACCTTATTACATATTACATCAAATATGTGGCAAGGGTTTGGACACAGACATGAATGTATATATTTATGCTGCAGTTTGTTTCTTTACTTTATCTATATTATAGAAGCTTTTCTACTGAGAGTTCGGTTGAGGTTTAAAAAAAAACAGGCAGGATTTGCAGCTGCTTAAAAGATTAAACTAATTAAACTTAAACTAATAAAGCAACTAAATGTAGCTGAGCATCTCGAACCTCCTTTTTAACTGACAACATTCTAGCCCTCATTGTTGCAAAGATACTCAGAAGCCACCAGATTGCTAAAGATTTTCACAGTCAAATTTAATACTTCTGAGCAGGCTAAGGACTGCAAAATAGAGGGAGCGATATCAGACATGAAAGAAAGGTAGAAACTACAAATATTGTAAAGACAATTGTTATTGTTGCTTTTTAACTATGATATTTTTATTTTAAGGGATTTCCGTTTTCATCAATACCCTCAAAAGAAAATAAACTTTCGTAATCACGATCAGAGGAGATTTAGAAGGCTGGAAAGAGAAAAGTTGTTACCAATCCCTTAGATTATGTTTCAACACCTTGGAATATATCATATAAAAGCTGACAAAGTGCAGACAAAACTGATGAACCTAACAAATAGAGAATGCATAATTCATGTACTAGTCATAAATAGAATTATAAATATTAAGGCCACATTCAGCTAAATGTAACAACAAATTGGCTTTCCATAGCACATCTACTGCAAAACGTGTCAGAAAATCTATTAAACAATGGAATACAGGAAGGATCTATCCATCCATCAAAACTTTATTTCAGCCATTGATCAGAAATCCAGTATAATTAATAAAAATCGAATACATAATAAAACATTCAGTAATTTTCATATGCAGGCAAGGTTATCTCTGAAGATAGTTATTTAGTCTAATGGTATATCTGAGTTGTTGAATAGCAATCATATTGCCTTTCTTGCTTTACAGATAATCCTTGACTTACAACCACAATTGAGCCTAAAATTTATGTTGCTAAGCGAGTCATTTGTTAAGTGAGTTTTGTCCCATTTTACGACTTTCATGACTTTTCTTGCCACAGTTAAGCGAACCACCACAGTTGTTAAGTTAGTAATACAGTTGTTAAGCAAAACTAGTTTTCCCGTTGACTTTGCTTGTCAGGTCACAAAAAAGTGATCATATGACTCCAGGAAATGGCAATTGTCATAAATATGAACTAATTGCCAAACATCCTATTTTTGATCATATATCCCTGGGGATGTTGCAACAGATGTTAAGTATGAAAACTGGTCGTAAGTCACTTTTTTCAGTGTAACTTTGAATTGTCATTAAACAAATTGTTGTAAGTTGAGGATTACCTATGTTGCTTCTTAGTAAAAAAAAAAAAAACTACTACCAAAATTCAGCCAAGTTTTTCATCATTGGTTCAAAAGCAATTCTTGTTTGATAGGAAGGATAGAATAGAAACAGCGTAGGAATGTTTTTTTAATCCGTTTTTTTCCTATTGTAAAAGATCCATAGCAAATGGGACCACATTCATATACCGTAACTAGGCATTTGTGACAGAAGCTATGAGATCCAGTCCATTTTACATTTTTATATAACAGCTTTATAACAGGAAAGGCGAATATATATGTCCCAGGAAAGACAGCTTTATATTTTTAAGATGCTAAGAACAACATTCCCATTTCCCATTGCTTAACAAATATATCATCTCTTCATTGTTCTTAATTTTTACAGCTGTATGTGTTCAATGTTTTCGAGTGATAGAAACTGATCCTTGCATGTAGCTATTCGCTCTTATAGTTTTCCGCATAGGAGGTTTCCCAGTCTTCTCATTTTGTACCATGACAAATTTATAATCAAATTTATAATCTCAACAGAAGATTATAGAGAGCCTGCCAGGAGTCCCATATTTTCCTCCCCTCCAGCTTTTCCCTTTCCTTCCTCTGTCCTCTGTTCTAATTCCCTGTCTCAGTCCATTCTGTTCTGCCTAGCAACTGTCTCTTAGCATTATTCGCTGGAATTTTTCTATTGCTCAACATTTCACACTTCTGAAATTCTATTATGTAATATCCCTTATTCCTGCTAAGCTATCCTGCCACGAGAAGAATTGTTTATTTTATTAAATAAACAATGCAGTGTGGGAAAGAACACTTAATTCTTTTCCAGTGATAGTGTTTTTCCAAAACTATACCACATAGGCATGCACATGTACCCAGAAGTTACTGTTAAGTCACATTGGCATAAACATTACTGACAGAATCCAGATTTCTTAATTTTTCCATACTATGAATCCAGTAGCATATTAGAAAAAGGCTACATGCATCTGGAAAATGGGCTAACACAGTATGTTGCTTCTCTAAATTGAAACTAAAGTATTCTTGCCTGCTTTACTCTCATGGTTCATGGACTACATGTGGTCTCAACCTCATTTTTGCCATCTAAGAACATATACTGAACCTCTGAACAAATTGGTACCATCTCCCTCCTCCCTCCCCCCATCTCTATCTCTCTCTCCCCCTCTCCTACTCCCTCCCCCTCCCTCCTTCTTGTAAAAAATCCATCTTCTCTTTAAAATATAAGATATCCTGTCAGTATCTGTGTATGGGTGTCTATGCATGTACATATATATATACACCCACATGCACACATACTTATGCAGATACATACAGACTAGCCTGTACGCTAGTATTTTGTTTGCATGTATGCGCTCCAGGTTCTGACACTGGCTGTAAAGTCATAACTCAGTCCATCCCTGAGGCTGAGGCAATTGTGGTAGGGAGATCACTCTGCTTCTGAAGATTCCAGCCACAGTTGCTGGTGAAATGTCAAGAATCTTTGAAGATTCAACCCTGCCCAATAGGTAGTTAAGGGGAAAATTCCCCGTGACTCAATTGATGAGTGGAGATCACACAATCTGCTTGATTGAACTGGACAATGGACACCCCACAAAATAGAGAGGAATAATGCTGAATAGTAATTACATTGATATATTAATCATCTTAATTCTGATGGCATAAGTTAATGTTATGCTTACAATGAGAATATAGTTAGTAAGGCAAAACCCTGCAAGAGTCAGCACTTACGCTTTAGTCAGCACTTGTGCTTAGTTACTTCCTGTTTTCCCATCAAAAATTGATCCAGTGCTATTTTAAAATAACTCATGAGCTAACCTCTGAAACTGTCTGAGCAAGGTATTAGAGAGGGTAATTTGAATTCAAAGACCTTGCTGGTTTGCAGGTATTGGTTCAATATTTATATTTATTACTCCTTCAGCAGTAGTACTATACTTAATCCATGATGACTTTGTCCTCCACCACATTAATTCATCGGTTACTAGCCAGCACTTCATGAATATTAGGTTCTTGTTACAGTGGTGATCATGGATTTAAATTTGTTATAGGGAAAGTGGCAGTGGCTACAGAGAAATTACAAGACTGCCAAATAACTGCCAAGAATGTATATTGCTAAGACGAAATTATTTTTGCTTTTATAATTTCTATACCATCAGATTCCCTGCTGTTGATTTTTGAGCAAATTGTTTAAGCCAAACTTAACAAAATTTGCGTCTCCTCGTGTCCTTTGGAAGACAAGGGACATTGCCTACTGGACATCTCAAATGCAATGACAGTTGCAGGAGCAGTAAATTCTTAGACAGCATTTATGTTCAAGTTGAACAAAAAGTCATCTTAACCCGAGCTAGCTGAAATCCAGCTAGCTCGTGTTTCTGAATTCATTCCTCTGTAAACATCTAACTCATCCACCCCCAACTTTCAGGACTTGGCAGGGAATATCTTTCTGTAGTTGAGGAATTCTGCTGCTCTCATCACTTTGTGGTCATTTCAGGTCCTGTCCCTAGTTATTCTCTTGGAAATGCTGGAATCCTGCAATAGCTAAATGATGGCTAAGGTCAGGAGGAGAAAATGGAAAGCATAGATTTACTCATCCCGTTCTGTGCACTGAATAAATCTTTCCACTTCTCTCCAAACACTGAGATAATTATCTCTTACTAAGAATTTAAAACTTGTTTTCATTCAAAAATAAGAAAATATTTTGCAGTAGTCAGGACACACATAGAAACTATTCCTCAGTTAGAGAGGCAACTTTTAGCAACCTTTAAAATTAGAGACAGCCCTTCCATGCACACCTTCTTCAACCAACATCGCTAGGGACAACCTACAGAAATGACAGTAGAAACAATTACCTTAATAGTTCAACAAAGTATCAAGCATTGGTTCAGAGTAGTAAAAAGTGCAGTCTGGGGGCAAGGCCTGTTTAATAAGCTTAAGAACCCAATTCAATAGTTTTGCATAGATTCATTCTTTCTCTCTCTCCCTCTCCCTCTTTCTCTCTCTTACACACACACACATGCACACACATGCCTAGATTATCATTATAGATGGATTTTTGCAAAACAAGATAGAGAAGAAGAAGGAGGAGAAGAGAACATGCTATGGAAGAATTAGCTTTTATGAGCTGGAACAAAACAGCACAACTTAACCTGCTATAACTGTGATTGTGAAACTTTTAGAGATCAAATGCCCAAACTGCAAGGCACATGCACACGGCGGAGATCCAAAGATCATCTGACAGGTGGGAGGCAGGGCATCACAACACTGGCAGCTCTGCAAGAGGCGAGATCTCTTTCTTTTGTGAGCTTCTGTTTTGTCGTTTGCAGGGAAACTTCTGTTATCCTGCAAACAATTGCAAGAAACGTGGTGGAGAAACATGGTGAAGCTGAGCTGGGGCGACGGCACACATGCCACAGAGAAGGCTCTGTGTGCCACCTTTGGCATACATGCCATAGGTTCACCACCATTGTGCTATAATATCCTTCTGAGGATATTGTGGGTTTGATTTACACACTGTTTTGTACAGATTTGTACTGCTAGGAACAGCTGCTCCCTGCCAGAATCCTTTTTATAGCCCCCAGAGCCTCCTAGAGCAATGCAGTCAGAAAATGGGCATTTTGGGATAATTAAAGAGATGAGAAGCTTGAGCTTTCCTGAAACATTAAATATCACTATAACCTCCAAATTTACCCCATATCCTCAAGATGGATTTTGACTTTATCCACTTTGGATGTATGATCCTTGTTGTGCTGTACCAACTTAGTGCATATGTGGTGGGTGGGTGTGGGTGTGTGCATGGACACACAGACGTACATTCACATACATGCACATATGCATACAACAAGGATCATACATCCAAAGTGGATAAAGCCAAAATCCATCTTGAGGATATTTGATCCTCTTTGTATGTGCGTGTGATAAAATCCTATTAAAACCTTCATTTGAGGTCATGATTGAGTACTGGCACCACAATGCGTTTTTAAATTTTCACTGACTCTGAATTAGTGTCTCCATACTTACTGGTTCCTATCAGTCCATAATAGACTTAATTACTTAGTGATAATCGGAGAGATCCCTGTGCTTGACTGTGTTATTGCTCACACCAAGATTGTCTGGAATGTTATGTCAAAAAGAAGGAAAATACTACATTCATACTGGAGCGGATAAACCTACACAACAGGCTAGTGATGAAAGGAAATCACCACCACAAGGATTACTATAAAGGTGTCTGGGTGAGATGATAAGTGGGAAGTGAGGATGAGATCCTAATCTGTCATGTATAGAAGATACTGAGAAGTCCTTGGTGTTCTCTGAGCTTGGTTTTTTTTTTTTTTTTTTTTTGCATATTTTTCACTACCCAAACTAGGTAACATCATCAGGACTAGCACTGATGGCATTATCTAGTTTAGGTAATGAAACATCTTCAAGAAAATAAGCAGGTTCATAGAGCACTAAGGACCTCTCATTTCAACCCTAAGCTACAAATATTGTCTTTTCTAGAAAGACTGCATGACAACACTGATCATCCTCCCAAGGTAATGAATTAAAGGCATAAACCCCAGTGATACTAATGTGGCCTTTTACGTGATTCCTTGAAAAGGAAGAAGGGACTAAAGTATACCATAAGCCAACAGAAGGGGTGCTGAATGTTCCTCTAATGCATATTTTTTTTTATCTCAGAGATGAAATAGAGCCACTTCAACAGTAGGTATGTAGGTAGATGGTAGGTTGGTGGGTGATAGATAGATAGATAGATAGATAGAATGGAGAGCATGGATAGCCTATAAAATTACCAAGAGTCAGACATGACTAAATGGTAAAAACAACAATAAATAAATATATGATAGCCATAGATGGATAGACAGACAACTGATTTGATGTTTTACAATATCCCATCTTATATGATTGATGTTCAGTAGACTACTTTACTATCCTACCTAGTGTTGTCGGTTTTTGGAGAACAACTGTTTAAAGAACTGAAGATCATGCAACAAGGAGAACATGGAATTTAGGAATTTAATATCTGTACAAAATTGGGATCTCTGCAAATGTATATTATCACAAAGGGGCAGGAATTGAAATAGCTACTCTTGAACAAAAGTAACAGACATAGGGGACATCCTCCCATCTGTAATTATTTCATCTTGTGTTCATTTAAAAATAATTACATGGGTCAATGTTTACTCTTTTACAGTTTTTATTTTGATTTGCTTTCTTCTAACTTCCATAATCTCAAACATAATGGGCCATTATAACAATAGAGACATCAAAGTTATCCTATGCAAGTAATTTTATACTTCATTAGTCCATTTATCCTTGCAGTTCATCAAAAGATATCTTAGAGCAAGTCTAAGAACATTTCAGGCATGTTTCCAAAATTTTACTCCATCACAGGTACTAATACATTTTTATTTCATTACACGAAACAAGTACCATGTATTGTTTATTTGAGATTTTGATTAATTGAATGGAGCTGCCAGTTTTTCAGTTATTGTTGTGAAGTGTGCCACATTCACTCTGTCTGATTTCTAATTGTAAGATTCATACCTTATTTCCAGCTCTGCAATCCTTATGGCTGCTGCTGCTTAATGAACCTGCTTCAGTGCTTTGATTCATTAGTTTTGTGCCAGCACACTTACTATGATTTTAAAAAAGTCATCAGATTTTAATATCATTCATAAATCATTTGATTTATGTTCTTTCATATTTGTAGATTTAGGTTTATAACAGGAAGGGATTATAAGGTCTGCCAGGTTCAAAATGAAATTCAAATATTAAAATTCATCTGCCATGCTGTTTTCATTTTCAATATTGCCGTATACTTTCAGGCATCGATTTGGCAGAAGGGAGGGAGGGAGGGATTTAAGGTAGACTATTCTTCCAAATTTGAAAAACAGGTATTATTTTATCAGTTTTCTTTGAAGCAACATACTTATCTGGATCCTTGTGAGATATTTATTTAGATCATTAAGACATGATCTATAAATGCTGCAATATAAAATTAAGAATTAGAATGATAATATGGATTGTTAATTATGCTTCTTTATAAGCATTATTATATAAGCAAGAAAGCATTATTTTGCTTTCTTGAGGTGTTTCTAGCTTGACTAGAGAAATCTGCATACATTCATAATATATTTTATTGGAAAAATAAAAATCAACCCAGTTATTTTTCTACTTCTAAAAATCTTAAACAAGACATACCTTCGTGGTTACAGAAAATAAGGAATGACAAGTACAAACTTAACATCTTTAACTTTGTTTTATGAAAGGTCATAAAATGGGGTAAGGTTCACTTAACAACTGTCTTGCTTAGCAGCAGAAAATTTGGGTTCAATTGTGATCATGGCTGGCTCAGGAATTCTGGGAGCTGAAGTTCACAAATCTTAAAATTGCTAAAGTTGGACACTCCTGCCTTAGAAGGATTGAAGAAAAAGTCAATAGGGTTTTCTGTAGGGATATCTGTGCATCAATCTAGAAATTCTATAACTGATTGAAATAACATTGTCCAAAAGACATAATTTCTCTGCATAAACTGATTATGTTGTATATCTGCTTGAGTGATACTGGCTTTTCTGAAAAAAACATTTATACAAAAATCAAACTATTGCCAGTTTTCTATTTATTTTGGACAGAACAATGTTTTATTTTTACTACAACACATTCTGCTTTATAGGGAAAGAAATCCAGCAGAATTAAGTATATGACTTGCATCTATCACCTCTTAACTTTTGAGCTTTGGCCATAAAGAGAGAATAAACTTTCAAACCCAGCATTCTGGTGTTATTCTTTCCCTAGCAATAAATGAAATGTCTTGCAATTTATTTATTTCAATTGAGGCTTTTTATCATAGAGTCAGACTCATAAATTCAGTGGTAGGCATTCCGCTTCTCCGCAGAAGTAAAATACTGTGGTTTCTTAAAAGCCAATCCATTACCTTTTCAAGATATTTAATAAACACTGCTATGATCATACATTTTCAAATATCATAAATCCTTTAAGCACTAGAATAGACTCTGTGAAAAAGAGACAGTAATGCAGGCTCCAGTTTCCCCCATCTAGGGCCTTCCAGATGTCTTGGACTTAATCTATCATTTCCAAGCCAGGACATTCTTTATCTTTTGCTAGAACAGATAATCAACATATATGGAGGGCCCCAGGTTGAAGAAAGCTGGGTAACAAGAAAGTTAGAAAGCCTGAACATAAGCAAAATTACATGACACAAATACTAAGTGGCATACAACTTCACACTGGTACAGGAGAACTAGAGAAGAATGAATTAATGTAGAAACTCATCATCTATATCAGGAATGTCAAACTCAAGACCAAGGGGCCAGATCCGGCCTGCAGGGTGCTTAGATCTGTCCGTTGGGCCACCCTGGAAACAGCCAGCCCTCCCAAGCTCCATTTTCTCTGGCAGAGGGTTGCAGGAAGCTGACACAGCCAAAAATGGAGCTCAGGAGCCCATTTTCACTGGCAGAGCACTCTCAGGCCACCACAGGCCCCCAGCGTGAATGATGTTGAGTTGGTCATGCCCACCCTGGCCTCCCAAGGTCAAACACAATCGTGATGTGGCCCTCGATGAAATCAAGTTTGACACCCCTGATCTATATGGGTTAACTTCATGTACTATGGCATTAACCTCCATCTATAGATTAACTCCATGTACTATGTTGCTGTGTGAGCTACTATGAACCAACAGCTTCTTAATGCTATTCTGTTTGGTAATGTATGGGAGAAGGGAATACAGCTTCCAGACTTGTTTCAGAACAGAATAGGAGCCATGATTCCATGTGCTTCATACTTTCCTTTCTATGGCAGGTGAATCTCGTTTTCAATAGAACAGCTATAATGGGCTACAAAGAGATCTACAATATTAATTCAGGATATCATGAATGGATCAATAGGCATCTCACAGAACATGAGTCATTGATTCAATGATATCCTCCCTGCAAGATCACATTCTGTCCTGGAAAAGAAAGTTGCTCTACTTTTCTTCCAGAGCCCTTGATAAGCGTCGCTATAATATCATTCTTTCTTTTCTATAGCAATTGTGCCTTCCTGGCTTGACCTCTGGGCTTGGGAACTTTTTAGAAGACTTAATAGATGACTGACTTTCAGCATACAAGGGACTGCAAATGAAATGAAATGAAAGAAATGGAACGGAATGAAGGCCAATTAAGCAGTAATATTTAGCCCACAGGATTCTCATTAGTGTGCTATAAAAATAGCATTTCTTGCTTTCTGCTGGGTGCATCTTGGCTCAGTTGCTTGAAGCCCAGGCATCCTTCTATATTATACCTGCTCTATGTGTGTGGTTTCAAATTGTACAAGAAGCTCTCTGGGATGCTGGCAGGTAGCCAATCTAAACTTTACTTTCTGCTTCCTTAGGAAAACCCTCTTTTTAAAAAAAAAAAATCTCCAAATAAAATTCTTGAAAAGAAACAACATTATCATCAAAATCAGTCCTCTTCAATAGGCTAAACTTATAAACTCACAATTTCTTTCCATATATTTGTTGAATCCTTTTACTAATGAAAAGCTGGTCTATCTGAAGAAAAAGGAGTGAAGCCTGACTCTGTTAATACCACAAGAAAATTATAGTGTTGTAGGCTAGATTTGGTTGTTTAACAAAAATTCATAAATAGGCAATAGCTAATCTCTTTCATATTTTCTCTGAGAAAACGAAATGCATGTGTCCATGAAGCTACTAGAAATCCAAACCTGACTAAAGATAGAGTAGGAACTGGATCGCTCTGGTGTCAGTCAAATTTAAAGTTTAAAGTTTTATAGTTAATTTTAAATGGGATTTTAAACTTAAATTTTTAGACTTCAGCGTATTTAATGATTTTATATTGGGTTTTAATTTGTATTGTGTATCTTGTATTTTATATTT
>JAEANM010020103.1:0-12190 GCA_017656035.1 Myanophis thanlyinensis
TGCCCTAACTTACCTGTGGTCGTGAATGGCTGCATAAGCATTTCACTGCATATTGTACCATGTATGATTGTGCATGTTACAAATAAAATTTGAATTTGAATTTGGATTTGATGAAAATTAAATGTATTAGCATATAATCAGTAAATCAAGCAAATATGTTCAAATGTTTGCTCCCCATGTAATCAATACATTCCCCCATCACATTAAACATTAATTTTATGCAACATTTGGAGGACCTCTAATGCAAGAATATGTCCAAATGTCTTAGGCCCCTGACATTAGGGGTATGATCACTTTGATTCCCTTATCCTCAGGATCAGGACTCTCACATCTGCAAAGCACCAAAATAGTTATATTGTATTGTAATTCTATTTTTCAAGATCACCAAATCTTAGGAGATGCCAGTATTCTTGCATAAATGTTGGTGCTTTTAATATATTAAATTACATGAGATCTCAGATAAAAAGCTGCTGAAATCTTGAGCACTTTAAGGTACTCAAGGGAAAATATTTTTTTATGCACAGTATTTGAAAAGATTGCAAACTATTTGTTAATCTTTATGTATTTGTTAAAACTATCCAAAGAATTCTAGAAAACATGAGAAAATGTGGGTGACTGAAAAATGATATTCTCAACTTAAGACTTGTAACAACAATAATAAAAAGTTGGCTGGGCTACAATCTTGCATATTGCTTCTAGCTGATGAAATATTGTTCTCATGAATTTGCTCAATGTCACTCATGAAAGAAACCATTCAGTTGGCTGAACAATCCATAAATAAAACTACATTATCAAATGAATAATTTCAAAAGAATGCGGTTGGATCGCCAGATAATTACAACTGAAACCTTTCTTTAAAAGAAAAATACCAAACAAAGCTATTCCAACAAAGCAATGCAGCTCTCTTCTACCAGCAATAAACTAAAGAAGCCATGTTGCTTCATTCTAAGAACTACTTCAGCAGTTCCACCCTCTTCACAGGAGGTTCCTTTACAATATGCAATGCATCTTCTGACTATAGGACTGACGGGTCCTTGCTGTTGTCTGAGTTTATTTCTTGCAGATGTTTCAATACACAAACTAGGTAACATCATCACTGCTAGTAAAAAATAGGGTTTGTTTTTAGTTTATATTCAAATGGCTTGCCTTAGCAATGTTGGTAGGAGTGGTCTTTGAGATTATTTGGTTGGACTGTTTACTGTTGGCTTGTTTGGCACTTCCTTGATTGGGGTATTGTTTACTTGATTGTTGGTCTTATGTTAATCTTGAAATTAATTTATTCCAGGGGTGTCAAACTCAATTTCATTGATGGACACATCTGTTTGACCTTGGGGGGCTGGGGTGGGTATGACCAAAATGGGCATGACCAGCTTGATGTCATTAGTGTTGAGTCCTCTATCATCAGTCATGTCGAGGGCTCTGTCATCACTTGTGTCAAATGCTCTGCCAGCGAAAATGGATGCGGCCCTCCTGAGCTCCATTTTAGCTGGCAGAGACACTGCAGACTGGTCCTTCGCTGTTCCAGGATGGCCCTGTGGGCCGGATCTAACCAGCCCACAGGTTGGATCTGGCCCGTGGGCCTTGAATTTGACACCCCTGATCTCTGCTCATCTGATTGTTGATCGCTGGTAGGTTTTTGTCTTTTTGGTCCCCTTTTTGGCTTATTGAAGCTTGGGGTATTGTGTCTGGTTAAGGAGAATTGTGTCCCCTCCTCGTGCTCCTTCTTTGCTTCAATTTGCAGTTTCTCCTCAAGGACAGCCAAGATACCTTATACAGTTTTAATATTTATATCATTCACCTCTGTTCAAAAACAACAGCAGGGTTTTTTTTACAGAATGAGGGGCTAATGCTACTGAAAGAAACACTACCCTTTTGTATTTGAATATGCATGTTTAAATAATCTTGCCATTTAAAGTCAATCAGAAAAGATTGAAGTAAAAAATATTTAAAATCAAAATTCTCTCATGGCATCTTGACATCTACTAGCTAGCTAGTACAGCTAGTACTTGACTTACAACTACAATGGATCCCAAAATTTCTGTAATTAAATGAGACATTAGTTTTGCCCCATTTTACAATCTTTCTTGCTGCAGTTGTTTAAGTGAATCATTGTACTTTTTAAATTAGTAACCCAGTTGTTAAGTGAATCTGATTTCCCCATTGACTTTGTTTTGTGAGAAGGTTGCAAAAAGGAATCACATGACCTTGGGACATAGCAACAGTCATAAATATGAACCAATTGCCAAGTATCTGAATTTTGATCACATGATCATAGGGATGCTGCAAAGGTTGTAAGTGTGGAAAAACGACTTAAATCACATTTTTCAGTACTGTTGTAACTTTGAATTGTCACTACATGAACTTTCTAAGTTGAAGACTACCTGTATGTACAGGTACTTTCGCTTTAGGTTTGGCATTCTATATGTCATTCATAAAATAAACTAAAAATGCCTCCTCCTCCATAGAAGCATTTTCATTTCCAAAAAGAAGTCACTAAAGAATAACAGAAAATTATTTACTGCCACAATAGCTTTGTCTCTGTATTAATTTGTTGACTTAAATGTACTTAATAATATGTACATGCATGACAGAAATTGGATGTGAAACACAGGTGGGAAAAAGTAGATAAACCAAATATTATTTTTCAATGGGATCTGGGTGAAAAGAGTTGCCCATTTTGACAGCAACCAAAACTGAAAAAAAGTAATACAGAAAATTAATTTGACCATCCAATACAGAAAGCGAACTGGCCACGAAATTACAAAAATACTGTAATTAACTATCCCATTCTGACACTGCACAGATTAGTTTAGCAAAATCTCTCTTTTTATATTGATACACTTTTTTAATACATATAAAAAATTCCATATCTATCTGAACAGCGTGTTGTTTGGGCACAGTTAACTTTAAGTAGAGATGTA
Source organism: Myanophis thanlyinensis (assembly GCA_017656035.1). Lineage (NCBI taxonomy): Eukaryota > Metazoa > Chordata > Lepidosauria > Squamata > Homalopsidae > Myanophis > Myanophis thanlyinensis. Next base: position 2,922 of record JAEANM010020103.1, read on the forward strand.
ATGTCTTTGTGTGAGTGGGTGGTGGGTAGGTACTATTCTATTTATTTCTCTTGCTATTTATCACTATACAAAAAGTGACTGTTTGGCATGTCTTTTGCATGCCTTGAAAGACTTCCTTGAATTAAGCCCACAACATTTAGTGACTACACCTAGTGACTCCATTTATTTCTATTTTACTGCTCAATATTTCAGTATATTAATTTTTGACTCACCCACATCTGTTTTGCTCAATGTGTGGAGTTTTTGAGAATGAGTTAAAAAATGGAAAATGGGGGAGTGAAACTGGAAAGGGAAAACTGAGGATCTGGGAATGTGGTACAGGGAAGAGAACATCCATCCATCCATCCATCCACAGTGTCTTCCTTTGTGTTCTGTCACTGAAATGATGCCACCTTATGGGACACAGGAGGCAAGCCTCTACTGTGGCCCCTGCCTTTGGAATAATCTTCCATGGGACATACAGTTGGTTCCAACCCTTTAAGAAATTAAGAAATTGCTCTCCTTTTAGGCTTTGGGGTCAGGTTGAGTAATTTACCCCAATGGTAAATTATCAGTTCTATTTGCCATTTTATTACTTAATATATTTTAATGGGCTTTGCTAGTTTGTATTTAACATTAATGGATTCTTCTTCTTCCTCTTCCTCTTTGTCTCTTCCTCCTTCTCCTTCTCCTCCTTCTACCAGAATTACATAGTTTGAGTTGGGCAGCCATGTAAACATGTTAATGAATCAGTAAACAAATACATCCCTGGTTTCATAGATTTCACAAGTTTCGTGGGGTATCATCCAGCTCCTACTCTAAAACTTATGGGAATCACTCTTTTGTATGCAGCTTTCAACATACAGATTCTTCATAACAAAAAGGAGGCGTTTCACTCAGATTTTTCACCCATGAATCTCACTTGATGCTCTTTCGGTGCTGTAGGCATATTCAACTTTGACGGACAAGGAAAAACTGCTACAATATAAATCTATTGGGTTTTGTTTTATATCCTTAGGTGTAATCCCACATATTTACCAATTGGAATTCCCCACATATTTACCAATTGGAATTCTGAAAGAAGGATAAGGAAACAATAATAATTCGGAATGTAAGTACAGTTTGATAAAAAAATATATGAAAATGGTTTATTCTCACAGCAAGCTGTACTATAGAGAAAAAGCATTCACTTTTAATGTCTCTGCCAGTGTCAAATTCTATACTTTGAATCCTTGGAGAAAGAAATGTGTCTTTTTAATTTGTTCCTTTGCTTATCTTACTCCATAACATATACTTTAAAACGTAGTTGCTTTTCAGGTATGTATTTTTGTTTTGAATGTTCCTTGTATTGGGAAGTGAGGGTGAATGATGTGTTAGGAAAAAGTGATATCCCTATAAAAGGATAGAACACTGAAATATCTGTATTGTATAGCAGTCTTGAATCAAAAGAGAAAATGAGTTTCAGAATGTAAATGGATGCTTTCTCAAGGAAACAGGGCTGATTCCTGGGTTTGTGTAATTATGATCATGCAATTCGAGAAAAAAATGTGTTAGGTTTAACAATCAGGTGGTGTGCTACTTCCACATTCTCCAAATACTTTTTGAATCTGGATATCTAAATAACCCTTCTATGTATTTATGTTATCTTATGTAAACTATCATTGTTTATCTTGTTATTATAAATGCAGTGAACATATAGCCCCCTTATAAATGCCCTGGACAAAAAAAATATCTCCACAATTCTTCATTTCACTGAGCTTTTTCACAATAAATAAAATTCTGCTGCCATTTTCTTTCTTTCTTTTTTTCTGACTCTTGTTATTGCTAAATTATTTCTAGCCCTTTATTTTATTTTATTTTTCACTTGGAAATGGCTAGTTAAAATTGTGGCATTATTATTTTTTAATTGGAGGCAAACTGCTCTGAAATCTGTAAAGATTACTCTCAGATGAGACAGCAATAGGATTAGGTAATGCTACAGATCAGATTAATTAAAATTGAATATGTGTACATATCTGCCCCTCTCAAGGAATTGGATCCAATCCAAAGCAGAAAGCTCTTCTTTTTGAAACCTGACTCATATTGTTTTTATATTCTATCTTGCTTCCAATCTTCACTTTCTCTTCAACCAATAAACAAGAGGTTTTTATTTAAGGAATGTGACAAGCAGCAGCTAGAAATTTCATAGATGCTCCAGGATTATGGGAATGTTACATACATAAGTTTCTTGATTTCTGCTGACTGAATATCTTGTGATATTCTATTAGCAAACTAAATCAGTGAAAGCTCAATTTAACAGACAATTTAGTAGAAGGCAGTGTCCAATCTTCCCAAATGTTCATTAGATATAACATATTTGATTTGTGTCATGTATGTGATTATATAATTATTCAAATTGCACTCATTTACATCACATCATTAAGCAAATTTCGTAAATTGCTGTGAATAAGGAAATTTTAATATTTTCAAAACTATTTTAAGTGGCTTGTCCAATGGCTTGTATTTGAATATAATAGGCATGTCTGCTATCTTGAGGGGATATTCAGACAGAAATATTGCCGTTGCATCAAGAAGCTTCTAAATTAGTTTTCACTACTTATATCTTCATTGAACTATTGAAGACCTATGTAAATCAGCTCTGATTTAATTTGAGTTGCAGATTTGAATTTAAAGATATGTTTTGATAGAAATTCAATAGAAACTGATTTGATTTGAACTAATTCAAGATTTGTCTATAGGTTACAAAGGCAAACTTTAAAATATCTGGAGCTGTTTTATTTTGAGCAGAATACAATGAAAATACCAGAAAGAATAGACCCTTTAGAAAAGTTTCTTCTAACCACAGACAGGTTATCTGAAAACTCTGAAAGTCCTTCTGCTGCGTCTTCTCCCTTTTCAAAGTTAAGAATCTTTACCTTTAGGGGGATGAAAGAATATGGAGACAGTACTAGCTCCATCTGCTGCTATAAAGGAGATGGATATATCAAAGGAAGGGCAGGACTATCTGGAGATGGGATACACATAAATAAAGCACACAATGTATCAATGGACTTTCAAGGTAAGTGAGATGGTATTTGGTTATGAAAGACACCTAAATATGAAAACATCATGTAGTGCTATCTATGAAACACATAGCATAAGTACAGCTGCCTAGAGTAAGTAACAATTTCAGGAGTGTATATTAACTCTTGATTATGTCAATTTCAAATATAATAATTACACATGGAATGATGACAATTATATATTAGATTTATATCACACTTGTGTTCTGGAAGTTCAGCCAGGGTATACAATATTTCAATTTTATCCTCACAACTATAAACTTGTGATTGGGTAGGGCTTTCTCCAATCCAATCCTGTCTGCACCACCTGACTTGAATGACTGCATTAACTGAATTGAAAATCAGAAGTAAAAAAAAATCCATTGTAAGAAGAAAAATTAAAATGATTTTGTCCCATTTTTTTCAATTGAGTAGAGTTGAACAATTTTAAACTTTTTCTATTACAAAAATTATATTATGATTTCTCTTGGGAAATATCTTGCATCCCTACCAAGATTATTGTCAGGATCAGACAATGTGCTGTAAAGCATGAAATAAAGAAACCTTCTACACTATCTCTAGGAAAACTATAGTTTTCAAACCAATGAGTCTGACACATACAAAATGAATTAATGCAATATTCCCAACTATTTAGAAAAAATAAATTGCTTGGTTTTACATTACAACTCAGCTGAGTTACATACTGGATTTGACCAGAGAAATGAATCCCCAGGAATAAATTGGCCATAACTAATATAAATTGACTTACCATTTGGCTGCATTTTTAATTTCCCTGCTTTTTAGACTAATTGTCATGTAACCGATCTCCCACAATAGGCAAATGGGATTTATTTATTAGTCTGAAAAGTTTACAAGCTTCCTCCTTCCAGAATGAAACCAAACCTGAAAAGGATTTAAACTTTTCTTAAGAGATTTCTGTCTCAGTCATTTGGTGCAGTTCCAGTTGTTAGTGATAGATCTTTAGAGCTATCCAGATGGGCTTCAAGGACAGAGACAGAGAATTCACACCTTTCCATAAAGCCTGTTCAGACTGGGATTGTCCTGTCCATTTATTGCAATAAATGAAACTGATACAATTTTGTGTGCACATTAAGATTATTTTGTACCATAATCTGCAGCTTTAAAATGAACACTAATTGAACAAAATTCTACTGTAATTAAAAAATCCCCCCAAAAATAATAAAGTGGCCAAAAATAATATAGGACCAGTATTGTTCTTAGGATAAACAACCAACTAAAAGCCAGGTAGTGTTGGAGAGTCAACAAAATGAGTGGAGGCACTTCTGGAATTTTTTCTGTTTTAGGACTTCAAGTTTATAAAAAGCCCTTGGAACCAGCTCTTCATGCCTTTAGAAGGACACGTTAGAAGATGCATAATTTAAACTATGACTTTGAAACTATGACTGGTGATATTATTAGTTACCTTTTTTTAAGTGCACTGCTCTTTATTTATATTTGCTTCTTTAGTTTAGGAATCCCCGAAGGAGGGATATCAATTATGTACTGTAAACAAGTAATAACATTTTTTTTTTAAAAAAAGGGTGAAGTCAGAATGCCAAAAGTGAAAAGAACCTATTTTAGGTTACCATCTACACCACTTTTGGAGAAAGTTCTAAAGATCTGTTAGTCCCTGTGTACAAAATGTGATATTTCTGCAATATTCTCAAAAATTAATGTAACATTCCCATAACTGTTTTGCTGCTATTTCTGATAACTCTGCTTTCTAAACCTTTCTGTGGTTTAGGAGATATCAGCAGTTTTTTAAAGTACTTTTTGAGTACATTTGTGGATTCTCACATTCACAGACCTTCTTAATTTGAGGGATATATATACACTGAAACTAATAATTATTAATTTGACATTTGTGCTGTTTCCTATTTTTGCTTTGGGCTAACAGATGGATATAACTCTCAAAAAATATCTGTCATTCTCTGACTATTAATTGAAGCAGACTTCAAATAAATGTAATTTCTGATTAGCCTTTGCTTCTGTTTATTTAAGCATCACATTAAATAATGATTTTTTTTTCCAAATTGTTTTTCTCCATCTCCTTAATTTACTTTTAGGGAATTGTATAATCCTTCACACAGCCAGTTTGGTGTTATTTAAGGTACTAGTCTGTAAATTGGAAGCCCACAAGTTCTAGCCCTGTTTTAGGTAACAAAATTGGCTGAATGACTTTGGCCTTTGGGCTGAAAGAACTTTGGGCCAGTCACTTTTTCTCAGCTATAAGAAGAAATCCCAGTTCTACAAATCTTGCCAAGAAAACTTTATGGATTTGCCCAGGCAATTGCCAGAAGTTAATAATGACTTGAAAACACATGCAAACACATACATTTTTTACTGCTAGAATAAGTTGTATAGTCATTTCAGATCCCATTATTTTCCCATGCTTACTTGTATCATTTTTGAGTTACTTCTTGTCAGATACTAATGACCTCCTTCCAAACTTGTGAAAACATTGTGTCCCTGGGACATTCAGATTGAACTGAAGCATAACAAAGCATAACAAAAATTTCTAAGTATAGGATATGAACAAGCAAGAACTATGCACTATATAAGCCTAAATGCTATTGCTAGGAAGAAAAGACTAATCATTATCTCTAGGAATTTGCAACCTAAATTTCAGTTAAGGAGAAACTACAGAAGCCATAAGAAGGGGAAGTAGAGGCAAAGACAGAGAATGAACGTAAGTAAAACACTTTAGCATGCAGGACATAACATTGAGGGCAAAATAATTTTCTTGGGTTATTTTCTATTCTTCTCATTCAGTGTGAAGGAAGTAATTTTGCTTTTGGAATCTTTGTGGATAGAAAGTCTACCTCTTATAAAAAAGGAAACTCCAAAACACCATTTAAAAAAAGAGAAAAAATATTAAGAATTAAAGATTCTAAGAATTAAAATAAGGAAAAAAAATAAACACCCAGAGGTCTTGTTTACAAAGGAAGACAACCTTAAAGAAACCCCAAGACAGATTTCCAAACACTATTTGTTTTTTTCAAGTTGAAGTTGAAAATGGGTGACTGTATGTGGGCACAACATATTAACAAACCCCTCTATCCATTTATTCAATCCAGCCTTTCTTCTCTTCTCCTTGTTAGGAATAATGCTACTGCACAATGGTGTTCAGAACTATGACAGGAGCATTCTCTCTCTCTTTCTCTTTGTCTCTCTCTCTCTCTCTCCTTGTCATTTTATAATACCTGTTTGAAGCTTGAAAATTCAATTAAAATTCAGCAGACAATGCCAAGGACTAAAGGCCGTAAGAGAGTTAGAATGGAATCCTGACACTTTAGTTGGTGAGGGATCCAGCAGTCTCCTTTGTTGGCATTTAATATTGATGGCTTGTATGAAAAATGTTAAAACATCCGATTTCACCCATGAGTCACTTGAAGTTTAACAAACATGCTGTTTCAAGCTAAGCATCTATCACAGTGTTGAAGCACAAGTGTGAGCCTCGCCATTTAGATGCCACCCAGCCAAGGGAGGAAATGTGACAGATGTTGTGGGTAAGCACAATGATGTGATTCATCCTGAATGTGCCTGGAGAGCAAATGCTTAGCCTTTGATGAGCTAGATAAACCATTGGAGGCAGCACTAACACAGAGCAACAGTAACATGCTTAAATAGTTACCGCAAAGACATCTTGAAAACTTCCTGTGATATGTTCACTTCCACAAGTGTAACTCCTGTGACTTTATTGCTGATTAACACCAATGTTACATGAAACAGTGTCAGCCTTTTATAAGCACTAGTTCCTAAGGAAGGGTTTGGAGCCATGGTTGTAAGGCCAAAATCATTAAGCTTGTTTGTTCTTTTTTAAGGAAAAAACAAACAAAGGCAACTTGTCTCCCAATAACTCAGTGTTGTACACTCACTTTGAAGATACAAGCCCCAGGTCTACCTTGACTACTCTGGTGACCTCCATATCTCCTGCACTTGCAACTCCCAGAAACCCAAATGCCTATGCAAGACAGAAAATCTAGCAGTTGTATCCCCACCATATCCAGCAAGTAACTTACTTGATACTATATGAGAAAACCATTACAACAACCAGTTTCTTACTGATTTTCAGCATGTGTAGATTCATCCATTCATACACTTGTTTGATACATTTCTAAGACTTCTCCACTCACCAATGATTCTTGAGCAATTTACAAAGGATTAAAAGCAATCGGGGTGGGGAATCTGATACACAGTATGTCAGCTTCACAGTTATATAGCAATAATATAATTAATTGATCTCCAGTGCCTAGAGAAGAGTGAAGTCTTCCATTCCCTTTTAACAGAATGCAGGATTAGGATTATATGAAACTTGGGGGAAGGGAGTATTTATTTTAAATATATAATATACCACACAGATTCCCCAACCACATTGCTAACATGTTATAGCAATGTTTTTTAAATACCATCTGCTAATGATGTTGCCATTCTCATCCTCATCCCTTAACTATGGTAGTTTAAGATTGTATTTATCTGTTCCAGCTTTAAAATAATGTTTCCCCTCTTTGTTCAATGCAATTTTGGCCATCTAGCATGCTTCATCATAAGACATGGTTGATAAGAGTCAGAGGCTGAAATTAGCTCAGCTTCTGCTGGTCTGTTTTCCCTGCTTCAGACAGGCTCTCTTCTCGTCATGGGAAACACTCTCTTTGTCATTTTGGTTTGAACTGCAGGACACAGAAACATCAGATGTCTCTTCATTTGTAATGACTAAATAGTGTTTTCCAAAACAGTTGTCAGGTTTTACATTTACAACTTATGTACATGGATTTATTACTCTTTTAAGAGAATATTAAGCCTGATGGGTTTTTTGTTTTTTATTTTGTTTTTGTTAAAAAATATAAGGTAATTCTGTAGTACATAGCTGATTTAAACAAGGTTACACATTATGGACAACATAAAGCAGCTTTTTATTGCTTTTACTAACAAACAGCTGTATCTGGCCATACTTTTAGTGTTGTTATTACCTGAAGTGGGGGGTATGTCTTATTTTGCCTATTCCATTGGGGAGTGTTATTGAATATAAATGGTATATAAATGTTTGGTTTTTTTTGAGATTCAACTTTTGTGGTTATAAGGAGGGGACGTTTTGTGCTCTTCAAGGAACCAACCCCTTTTTTAAAAAGGCTATTTTATCTCTCTAGACATTGGCATTCACAGAAGGAGGCAAGGGAAGCAAATTATAACATGCATTGCAACATAATATCTAAAATAATTTTATAAATTATGTTGCAATGCACATTTTCCTATAAATTATTCTGAAATACCTTTTGTTTGTATGGGCTATAGTTATCAATTTTTATCAAATTAAGAATTAAAATGATGATGAATTCCTAGAAGATTTATTTACTGAATTATGGAAAAAAAACAATATTAATTAAACTCATTAGAAATAAAATGTTTAAAAGGTCCTAGAATAATACTGTAAGAAACATGGATTAACCCAATGGAAAAGTTTAGTTCCTTCACTGACCTTGACAGGAATATTGAATGGAACCATATTGCCTGATACAGTAACATTTTTTCCACTAAGAAATTAAATTAAGACAAATCCTTGATGGGGGTTAGACTAATGGAGATTTTCAGGAGTAAGGGAAACTACTAACCTTTTGGGTACCAGGACTACTAATATTTTGGGTACCAGGATGGTTCTGTGGAGAAAGATTTTTTTCCCCAGACTGGAGGGCCATGGTTTTGTGTGCTGCCTGCATCCCATGGATGGGGCTTTGCTTGTTTACATGGACCAGTTGCTGACATATCATAGCCCAGTGCTAGTCCACAGACTGGCGGTTGGGACCCCTGACCTAGGAAGTGGAACCCAAAAGTCAAACCTGGAAAAAAGGAATGGTAAACATGTATATACTGTTTACAAGAAACAAGGCATTTAAATTATATTTAATTGTCAGATGTTAAGATTTCCATCTTACAAGACACTTCTCAAGTTCATCAGTGGGAGTCAGGTTTTTATTAGTAGTGTTTGAGGTGAAGAAGGGTCATGTAAAAGCTACAAGAAAGTAGCTTTAATTGTTGTAAATTGATGATATTACATGTTATGAATGAAAGGAATATATGTGTCCCAGGATAATGTTGCACAATCCAATGTGAGTTGGTCACAAAGAGAACACTAAATAGACCTAAGAGAAGGTGGTAGGTGATTTTGGCAAGTTTCACCAATGCCCTACAAATTAACTGAGGAAGGATCAAGGTATGGGAACATTTTATTTA
>JAEANM010020104.1:0-12190 GCA_017656035.1 Myanophis thanlyinensis
TATTGGGGGTACTCCCCTTCCCACCCACCCACCCCAAAAAGTATTATGCCCCTTGTAAGTGCACTGGAAATAACCCAAGACTCGATCCTAGTCTAAGCATCAAACCCCACGTTGAAGTTTTATTACAGATGCTGGAGCCAATCTGTGCAGGTGAGAGACCCTAGGTAAACAGGGTGGGTGGGTGGGTGTCTTACTGCTCTATCTTTAAATTAACCCCTTCCCCGCCGGTCCCTGAGCACCGGCTTAATTATCCTGAGGACTGCGAGAACCTGGCGGCCAGAGAAGGGCGCAGCCCACTCCAAGCTTCCCGGGGCTGGCTTCCTCCTGCCTCCCAAAGCGGTGCTCCCGCCGAAACAAGCCAACCGTTCCCACGGCAACTGGTCACTTTGGGCCTCTTCCATCTTTGAAAGCGATGGGGTGGGCAGCACCAGGAGCGTTCCATCTCTAAAGGTTCCATTCTAGGAGACCGAAGGGGGAGGGAGGAGGCAGGCAGGCTGGGTCTGGTTTTGGGGTTTGTTTTTTGTTTGTTTGTTTTTACTTTCAGGGTTTGCCTTAAAAAAAAAATAGAACATTTTGCTCCTTTTTCGAGAGTTGATTTCCAGCAGGCACGGAACTGGTTCAGGACCTGCAGTGGCTCTTCTCCCGCCGCCCAGGTGCTGCTGATTGGGAAATTTGTCTTGCCGAAGCCGCTTTTCCTCATTTGCCCGGACATGACATCTCCACTTTTTACATCCAGTCCGGGGCGTCTGGGTGGGTTTTGTAAATTTATAAAACCCACCCGGATGCCCCGGACTGGACGTAAAAAGAGGACATGTTCGGGCAAAAGAGGACGGTTGGTCACCCTATGATATTGCTTTCTTCATTTGTATCTCCTGATGTACCATGGTGTTGTCTTTCCATCCAGTTTTCCTTATCAGAACCAGTGTTAAAAAAAAGTCTTCTGCTGAAACCATCTCAGGAAAAAAAATAACTTATTTTAAAACATGTTCAACTGAGAAATTCTTATTAAATAAGAAATGTATCAAGTTATAGCTTGTTTATTCAAGTTATGAAAATTCTAATAAGCATTTTGTTATAATCTGTCATATAGCCATGAGGATTGCTGTGGAACTGGTTTTGTTTTTGTTTTTTTGTTTTAATTGCAATATAGTTCAGTTACATTAAATTAATTATTAAGAGAGTGGAACATTAGACAGATTGATTAAAATGTTTTCCATTCTTTCAATAAAGTTTGGGGAGAATTGTTGTAGGTACATATATCTGTTCCTCTTGAGAGCCTGGCATTATTGTTTTTAATTTCCTAATCATATACTACCATTATTGAAATTATAGCTAGTAATTTAATTTTGAACTGTGTATAATAACTCTGTCCTCTGTCAGAGTGTAAGGCATAACTCGCTTTATCCTAGCACAGGCTAAAGAATGCCTTAAATCTTTCTAATGATGTCTTTCCCTTAATTGAAATCAGTATCCTACATACAAGGAACAATTCACGCTGCAGCACTTAGTTCCCAAATGCATTGACAGACATTAAGTACTGATGGTTCTTTATTTTCACAGCCAATAGTTTTTATTGGTAGTGCAGATGGTAATTTAACTAAGTCCAAGGCGTAGAAAATTTTGTTTTAATGGGTGCAGTTCACATGCATTTCAAATCAGCATTCAATCCCCAGTTTCTTTCCTCCCTGATCAGCTTTCTTAAAAAAATAAAAAAAAGGATTGAAACCTTATTCATGATATATGCCAGTGAATGAATACAAAAGAGATCACAATGTTTACCCAAGTAGAACAATTAAGTATTTATTATTATTATGTTCATTTTGTTTTCCCTCCCAAGCCTATTGATAATCATATTCCATTAAAAAAAGATGGTTGAAAAAGTAATAAGCTGACTTGCAGTCCACAAAGAAAACTTATTTTTATTGTATAATTCATGCAGAAATATCTATTTGCTTAAGACTTTTTTAACCATTGGAGCACATGTTTGCATCTATTCTTCATTAAGCACCCAATATATTTTATGCTGTCTTTCACATCTTATGCTTCTCTACATATGTTTGATGCTAGAGCTTTTTATCAGGTCCGAAGGATCTCCCAGTTGCGGCCCTTTCTAGATCGGGGCACTCTTCACACAGTCACTTCCGCCCTCATTATCTCTCGCCTAGGTTATGGCAATGCTCTCTACATGGGGCTCCCCTTGAAGATCATCCAGAGGCTGCAGTTAGTGCAGAGTGCGGCCGCACGGGTGATCCTGGGGGCTCCTCAGAGCTCCCACATTACACCTCTCCTACGCGAGCTGCACTGGCTCCCTGTGGCCTTCCAGGTGCGATTCAAGGTGCTGGTTCTCATCTTCAAGGCACTCCATGGCTTGGGACCCGGGTACTTACGGGACCGCCTGTTGCCACCATCAGCCTCCCACTGACCTGTGCATTCCCACAGGGCGGGCCTCCTTGGGGTTCCATTGTATGGATGGTGTCATCTGGCAGCCCCAAGAGTTCAAGCCTTCTCTGTGGGGGCACTCTCCCTTTGGAATGAATTGCCCCCGGAGATCCGGACCATTACAGACCTATGGACCTTCCAGCGCGCATTAAAAAACTATTTGTTCCAACAGGCTGGTCTGGCCTAGTACTATTAGTTGGGGGTTTTAAATCAGTCTAAATCAGTTTTAAATTTTAATTTTTAATTGATTTAAATTTTGAATTTTTTAATCGTTATCAACCACCCAAATTAGTTAAATTTTAATTTGTTTTTAAACTGTTATTTATTCTGTGTTTTCTTTTTAGATGGCTGTACACCGCCCCGAGTCCTTCGGGAGAGGGGGCGATATAAAAATTAAATTAAATAAATAATAAATAAAATAATTGTTATATATGCTGCCTGCTTTCTGGGAATGATATTTTATCCAGTGATTTCACCAGAACTTTGTAACTGCCTGATTCAAAAGCAAATCTGTATAGTTAAAATGCTTAGTTATAACATGAATGGAATGCTAGATATTGTTCTTTGATAAACTGAAAAGTGAGATCCTACATATGTAGAGGCAATTTTCAAATACGGGTCCTTGAGTAATCCAACAACAACAGCAAACCATGGCCATAAAATGCCTTCTTCGGCCATTGTGAGACACTTACTATCTATGGGTCACCAGGCGGATCAAAACTCTGTGTTTAAATTTCTACTGTGCCACCAGAACTCTTGTTTCCTGCATTTTGCTGAGGCGATGGCCATTAACCATTTGAAGTCCCCCCCTTGTGCATGCAGAAACCGTTTTAGGTCAATCTATGCCTTCCATTGGTTCCTTTCCTACATACATTATAGACTTAATTAATGCTCTTACTAGACCTTATATTTGAGGCTGATTTTAATGATGTTATTGTAATGTAGGTACTGATGAGTCAATACAAAATGCTTTCATCTACCTCTGTTCATTTTTTGGCTGTATTGTTTAAATTTTCAAATACTTCAGCTTAGTTTCTAAACACATATAGGAAATTTCTTCCATAGTTGTGTCTTTATTGATGAGAAGTTTGTGACACAGCCAAGGGATCATTGGGTGGGAAATTAGTCCATTCCATTCTTTCTATTACATCCATTGCATCATAAATAGAAATAAATAGAAAGCAGCCATTTACTTGTAATCCAAGTTTGCATATATTTTTCTCTTCCAACACTGAAGAATAATTGTTTTTGCTGTCTCCCCTGAGCTTTGTAAATTTTTAATTTTAATTGTCACATAATGGTAAATTTAAACTTTTGGAGACAGAATGCACAATGTTGATCTTGTAACACTCAATTATTAAATATATGGATAGCCATTCATACATTAAAATTATCAAGTAGTTAATGAGCATGAAAACTAGCTTCAGTAGGATGATGGTCAGATATATTGTTAATCTTTATGTCAGAGTATCTGTCAATATTATTGCAGGAACATTTAACAAGGAAATCAGATGATAATTTGCAATCAGCAGGAGTTTTACCATCCTTAAGTATCACTTATATTATATTGGCTTTACTGAAAGATTTTGGAAAAGGTTTTATTAAAAAAGACAATATTATAAACTTCTAATATTATTAAGAGAAAGAACTCAATATATCTCTCAACAGGTAATCCTCTGCACCAGGAGCTTCTGCTGTTTTTGTAGATATTATTGTATTGTTTTTTCTTAGACAGATAGTGAAGATAAATAGGCCACTCGTTCATGTGTATCCTTCGAAATGGTTACGATATATATATATATATATTCCCTAAATTATATTTGATCCATGTTATATGATCAGAAGTAACATTAAAAATACACTAGTTTCAGATTTTTACCTCATCTTTAGTATATTTTTCTACAAAGAATTACGTAAGCTTCTGTTTAGCACTCCTAAAACTTTATATTATTTTATTTATAACCTGCATTTATTTCATACTACTTAGCATACATAAGGCTCCTCCTATATTTCCATAACAATAGCCCTTTGAAATGGGTTTGAGTAAGGCAGAATGACTAGTCCAAAGTCACCTAGCCAATTGTCATATCTAAGAGAGTACTGCTGTTTCTAGTTTAGCACCTTAAGTACCATATTAAATTGGATCTCATTATAAATATAATTTTGGTATAGGTCCTTTTGCATATATTTTCAAACATTTTATAAAATTCTCCTCCATGTTTTACTTTTTAAAATATTTTATTTTGATTTTTCCCCCTGAAGTACAAGTAATAACCCAAACATCCCAAGTAAACAATATTTCATCAAAATGTATATCAGCGGAACAAAATCTTTACATTCTTGTTACATCTAGTACACAAAAAGTGGTTCCTTAAATCAGGCTATACTGTAATTAAATAACATCTAAGGGAAAATTAACTATTTCTGTAGCAATTGATGATGATATTATGACCTACTGTATATAGTGCATTTATTAATGTGTTCAAAAAAGGACAGGGATATCAGAAAATAATATTATTTAAGAATGAACTTTTTGTTTGTTTTTGAAAGATTAGCTGTGAAATTTATTGTACTGATATTATAGAAACTTTGAAAGCTTTTTGATTCATCTGATTTTTTTCCTGTCTAATCCTGGATGCCTTCTCAAGGGTATATTAATATGACCTTGAGGAAATGTAGAATTTAAAGACATAAATGTGAAGGTGAATAAGTACAGTTTTCAGTAAGGAAGTGATCAAGAGAACACACAATACATATTCTCTGTCAATGTACAAAAGTGCTTTTAATTATAATTTGTTAAATATCATATACATACACACGTATACATATACTCTTGTCCTGTTGTATTCTGGCCACATGATATAAGGAGGGAGATCTTCTGATTAGCTCTGACCAGCTTTTGATTTCATGTTTTGTCAGTTGCATGCCATTGGCCTTCCATGATTCATATCTCAGCTGTCCTTTTTATTGATTTTCTAAGATACTGATCAAAAGTGATTTGCTGCATGGCAGTTAACTTCCTTATTTCTGATTGGTATTCAGAACTGAGATCCTTATCACTTCAATTTGCTTATTCCTGTAGAATAATGCATTGTTCTGTGGAGTTACATTGAGTCACTCTATTCCAAATACTTCTTCTAACATTTTAGATTGAGTATTCTGGCTATATAAAATTTGGCATGTTATGAAGAATTTTAGTTTTATCAAGCTTGAAGCTTGGCATCGAGAATTACTTTATGTAAATGGAAATAAACATTAAAGAAAGGATTGAAGTTATGTGTTTTTTATCTCGTGTTTTTTTATCTATTTTGAAATATTTTTTTATTTTTTTTTAAATGAACATACAATTACCATGTATGATCTAAATTTAATTTCTGAATTAATGTATTGATATCATATGGCTCTTATCTTTCCCCTCACCCATTGTTTAATCCATGTAGCATATGCAATTTATCAGAGCGCTAACACTGATGCATTATTCATTTTACTTTCAAGATGTATGTATATGTGTATACAAAAATTCACACACACATATGAATTACTGTGAAATTACCTGGGAAATTAAAAACTTGTAGGGGGTTTATATTAACATTGTCTACCATATGAAACATCCTTCCCCTTGAAATTAGATTGCCCCATCCATTTTGATTTCTTGTAAGGCCTTCAAAATCTGGTTATGCAGCCAGGCCTGCAGCTCACAGGGAACTGGAGATTCACCCTTTTGGCTGTATGCTGAGGGAACAATTTTTATTCTTCTTTCACCCAGGGTTAATATTTTAGCTTTTGTTATTTATTACTGCAACTTTTAGATTTGTATTCTGTTTTATATTGGCTGTTTTATTTATTGTTGTGTGCCACACACTCCCCTTTGTAGGAGATTTGCAATAAACAAACAAACAAACAAATAAGCACCATTCTCTACAAATAAACTAGTAAAGTAAAAGATAAACTCTTTCTCACTTTTGTATTTTTTTTAAATCTAAATTTGTACTTGAAAATTATATTTTACACTAGTTAGAGAGGTGTTAAAGTTTGTTTGTAGGTTGTCCAAAGTTATTAGAAATTTCTTTACAACCTCTCCATCAAAATAATATTTAAAGAGCCTTTTTTAAAATTGGAGAAAGTATGTTAAATGCTTCATTTAAATGCTCTTTTAACATAATACTAAGTATATAGTAATAGGCCCAATTTCTTTAACGTACATTTATTTGTGTATGATGACTGATGAATTTGATCAGATGGACTTGATGTTTTAAATTAAAATGTTGATCAGTCAAGAGTGATTAAACTATGAAACTGTGAAAAAAATTCTGATTACCAAAACAAATACTGTCTGAGTTTATATTTTTTCCAGTTTATTAGAAACCATTTGGTTGCAATGTCAATATCACTAATTTTGAAATATAAGCTTATGTAGAGCTCTGGTTCAAGATGATATATTGAATCTGTCTTCTTCCTCAATGGGACAAAAAAAAAAAAGTAGTGACCAGCTAGATTACAATTGAGGGATTCCCCTTATATCTAAGGATCAGAAAAAGGAAGAATACCTGATGTTTTCTCTTTACTTGATGTTGATGGTGCAAAAGGAAATAGATATAAAACTCCATTTCCTTAAATAATCTTTTAGAGATAAACTTTGTCAATTAGCACTTCCTAACTATGTTTGAAAATATCTGTAAGAATGGCTCCTTGCGCACACACACACACACACACTAATGTTCTGCCAATGCATATGAAACATATTTGTGTTGGATTGTGAGAATTAATAGTCTCAAATCCTAAAGTCAAAGCCGAGGAAGAAAAAACTGCATTTATCTGTAAGATCCTGTCCATTGGAATGAATATTTCATAAAGTTACTGTACTGAGGACCTTGATAGAAAGATTTGTGTGGGGAAAATGATGTTTTAAATAATGAAATAATATAACTTTGTTAGAGTTTAATCTGGATGAGAATGTTTGCCAATCAGATATATCAAATCTCCAAGAAAAAGTGTTTGGCCACATGCAAATGAAATGAAAATGATTGTGGTAAGAGTCTACAGGTAATTTGACAAAAATCAATCTATATCTCTTGTTCTTGAACCTGGTATTTAATAACACCACATATAAGGGGAATTCAAAGCCAGGAAGGTTCATAAAATATATAATCTTAAAGTTTAAAAAGTAAGTAGACCAAACAAGAATTGACAATTGTCAAAGAAGGCCTTTACAGATATTCCAGCTATTAGGAATTTAACTTTATAACATAAGCAGTGTTCTGCTGGATTGGACACTGGCCCATAAGGTCTACTAGTTTGTTCTCACATTAGTCAACCAACAGTACAAGGTAGCCACTAGTCTCCAGAAAACCTTCAAAAGCAGGCACACTGCCTTAAAGAATAATAGCAATTGATCCCAGGAGTTTCATGAGTTGTTCCAAGCTTTTATGAAGTCAACAAACTGATAGCTACCACTATCTTGTAATGGTGACATCCAAAATTTAATTATGTGTTATGTGACAAATTACTTTTGTCTCTTTCCTGATTCAATGAAACTGAATCCTGGAAGAATCAGTAGAAAAGGATATTTTTTACATAATGCATAATCAAATGTTCTTCCGGGCTCCAATTTCACTGAGTGGTTCTAGAAGAAGAAAGTAGCTTGACCTTGTCCACTATATATACACCATTCATAATTTTATACATTTTAATCATGTGCCTTCTCACCTGCCTTCTTTCTAGACTGAAAAGCCTCAAATCTCAGTCTTTCCTCATAAGGAGCTATTTCAGTGTCTCCTTCCTCCAAACGTACACATTTACTGACATAAATCGGAAATGTATACCTTAATAACAAGAATTAATACAAGGATATTTTGCAGTCTGGGAGAGAAGATAGTGTTGATCATCTGTCATAAATATCCAAATCATTACTAGTTTAAGAAGAATATAAAAGGATCGGAAATGCAAAGTTGTATAATTGCCTATTACACAATTACATTACCAGTCTTATGGTAGAAATTAGTGATTTAATTCTATGAATGTGCCATGCTAGACTCACTGTAATTTTTGAAGCATTTTTTCTCGTTCAAACTGTAATAATTTTGTATTTTAGTAAAAAGGGAGGTAAAAAGTAAAAATTCAGAGATTGGTTTAGAGATCAAATATTATGATTAACTATGTTTAGAAAGAAAACAGGAACCTGAAGCCACACTAAGATTACAAGATCACCTTAACCTTCCTTCCTATTAAGATAGAATTAATCAGTATTGACCAGGTACTGATATAACTGATTATTATCCTTCCCTAAATTCACCTCACTTCTTTCTCATTGTTCACTTTCATGTCATATCTAAGCTCACTTTCCAGGGTCTCTGTCTATTCTTTCTTTATCATTGACTCTCTTTCAACTTCCTCTATGGTATATCACTCTTTCGCCCAACCACCAAATATCATTAAGTTTCACTTAAGTGTAACACATTAATTTATTTTACTTCAATCTTTCTGTTCTCCATTGCTTGCTACATTTGATAGTTTCAAGTTGTTCTGATAATATTTATTTCAGAGAACTAGCTCTTTTTTGACATATTTTACCCTTTTTGTTGTAAATCATTACATTGTATAATTGATGCAGATTTCAAAGCAATTATGTTTATACAGTATTATTAATATTCAATTTATTTTTTAAAAATCTTAAAAATATTGAAAAGTAAAAAAAAAATCATTCTGTATTAATTGCCATTTTATAGACAATTATTTCACTTTTCATCCAAAGCTAAACATAAGATAAAAAAGAAAGAACCACTGCAATCCACATCAAAGTATTTATAGTATTAATATTGTGTATTATTATATTATGGTAATAGTTTCAGTCTTGAACATATTACTCATCTTGACTGTAGCATTATTTAATATATGTGAGTGTTTATACATATGTCCGCACCCATACATGCACACAGAGAAAAACAGGTGCACAAATGCATTTATACACATACAGTATTTGTATGTTAATGAAAGAACCAATTTCAACTTTTTTTTTCTATTAACTTCTCCTGCCATGAGATCCCTCTTATCACTATATTGAATTTATTAAAATATGCTTAAGTCCAAAAATGTGTCTTTGGTTCAGCTTTATTTCCCTTTAAATCAAGAACTCCAGCCTACATACTTATTTTCCCCAATTTTCATACTATTGTCGCTTTCTCACCTAAGTCTTTCCAATCATTTATTTTATTTATAACCCCATAACAATGCTTATCACCTCTTCCAGTTCTAACTTTAGCTATATAAGTAGTCATCCATTTTACGTAATGCTAGTAGTTTGGATGGTATAAAATGCTATTTTATTTTATATCAAATATATCATGAAAAGTTATGGTCTCTTATCTTTATAATAATAAGGTGATATGAATCTGAACCAAAATAACCTTTTCATTTCAGTACTGAAGTGAGCTGTGGTAGATATGTTCTTGATTATCTGTACAAACCAAATTTTATTGGCCTAGCTAACAAAGATATAAATTTACTCCCTACATCTTAATTAGTACAAAACTAAACCGAACATATGGATTGCTTGGTCCATCTATGAGTTTCATCTACATCAATCAGGTGAAGATAAGATAGATGCTGGTGCCTTGTCATGGCAAATTTACAGCAAAGGTAATTTTTTACAAATGGAATTATCCCATTTAGAAGCATGATAATAACCTGTGAATATAAAAATATCAAAGGAATTTGTAGGATATTAGGAATTTTTAAATAGATTTTTTTCAGCGTATGTATTGATATTACAGTTAAGTAACTTTCACTTTTAGAATAGGGTACAATTGTTTTTTAAATAATTTTATACACACATGTATGTATGTATGTATGTATAATCTTCAGTCAGTCTTGATTCCTGGAGACTGCCTGGTTATGTCTCTTTATAAGATTTGCCATTGTCTACTTCTTAGGGCTGAAAAAGAGTGACTGGCCCAAGGTCACCCAGGTGACTTTGTTCCTAAATCAGGAACAATCTCATGATCTTGCAGTTTCTAACCTGGTAACCAGTATATCAACCTGGCTCTCATTACTTTATGGGATAGCCATATTCTTTTTTCAGTGAAAGGATAATTACTGTGCTGCTTTGCCTTTTATTTTTTTTCCACTTATTTTTTGAAAAATCACTAAACTTCTTTAGTTAAGGGAATACTGGGAAATTTAAACAACATAAGATTATATTGCACAGTATTGTTACTTATTAATATTTCTAGCAAAGCTTCTTTTGATTTAATGTCAACATTTAAAAAAAATGTGTTGCTGGTCACATTTGGAAATAGAAAACATCTTATTGGCATTTATAAAAAGAATTGCCTGACTAAATCACCACTCATTTCCCAATAACTAATGAGGAAGATTCTCCTCCTTAATTTCTAGAATATTCTCTATAAACTGAGTTCTTCTTTGGTTTTTGTTTTTTTGTTTTTCCTGGGCAACTGATTATATTTCCAAACAAAGTACTTTGCTGAATCCAATATTTCCTTTCCCAAGAATATTTGTAAAATACAGGGAAGACTCAGAAACTTCCCTGGAAATTGCTCTTACATATCTGTATAGAAATGTCTAGCTCTTAAGCAAGAACAACTTCCCTAATAATTAATTAATTAAAAGGTGGGTTGTTGTTTTTTTTTTAAAAGAGAATAAATATATTAGGGAATTTGATAAATGTTAAAATAATTATTTTAGAATAAATTTCTATACAGATATATTTGGGCCCCAGGGCCCCACATTAGCTGTGTTTGGACCCTGAGAGAAAAACGTTAGAAAACATTTAGGTAATCACAGATTATTTTGGAAACAAATGCATTTGCAACAAAAGATTTAAAAAGTTACTAATATCAATACAGATATACGAAGAAAGTGTTTTATGCACTGTAGTTTTTATAGTAAGATTTATTCAGATCAAGGTGCACTTTTTAAAAAGTAAATTACGGTAATTAAATGAAAGTTATAGTTTATGGGGTAAAGAAATCACATTCAACTTTTATTATCCCTATAGTGATTATCAGCTGAAGCAATTTAGCAGGCCATTGTTAAGTATGAAGTAAAACAGAACCTTTTGTCCATATTTTTAACAAGTGTGTAAAACAATATTCTTACTTTTTGGTTGGAATGGAAGACAACCTATAAGTTGATCTGATGGATGTACTTGAAGGTTATCAGTTGTTTTAAGAAAAACAATTTCCTTTAAATGCTTTAGAAAGAAGTAATAAGCATCAAATACCACTGTGATCATGAGGAACATTGTAAGACTGGAGGTATAATTCTGCTGAAAACACAAAAGACCTAACAGCATTCTGGCTTGTACAAAGGGATGCATACATATCTCATTCTTCTCTTGAAAAAGATTCAGGAAGTACACCTACAATGTTGCAGTATCTAACCCTGGAATGATATCACTTAGGGTTCAAGTAGCTCCCACCCTTATGATGTTTATGAAGTTATTAAAGACCTGGTAGTTCTTCCAGACCTTGAAGATAGGATGACTGTGGAGTCACCTTTGATTATGGATAGTTTATAGTTAATGCATTGTTGTTCTATTCAGGTGCACTCTCTTGTATATGTATTGTCTTTGATTTGTAAGCCACCCAGAGTCATGAAGGAGTTGATCAATCAATAAATTAAAGACATAAAAAGCTGAGATGTAATCAGCTAAATAATTCCATTTCAATTTCAAATTTATTGGTCACATACACAGTCATACATGGTACGATATGCAGTGAAATGCTTACGCAAC
>JAEANM010020105.1:0-12189 GCA_017656035.1 Myanophis thanlyinensis
GTCATCCGCATACTGGTGGAAACTCACCCCAAAACCACGGATGATCTCACCCAGCGGCTTCATATAGATATTAAATAAATCCTGGCTTGAAGCTCATGAAGCCAGAGCAAGGTCGCCCTATTAAAAACAGAGGCTATAGTGGAGGCCTTGACCGCCCATGTGGCCGCTTAGTGCCCCCTTGACCGCCCATGTGGCCACTTGGTGCCCCCTACAGATGACTTGTTTCGTTGTTTTGTCTTCCAATTTGAGAATGTCATCTGAGTCCGTAATCAAGGTGCTGGTGGAGGTGAGTGCAGCAATGGTTTCATCTACCTTCGGGGGTTCGAGTGCGTTGATAAAGGTTTCTGCCACATTCTAAAAACATCTCTCTGAATTGAATGGCGGTCGGCCCACTGCCGGGATGTTCCATTGTCTTTGGATCAGGTCTGTGAATAATTGAGGGGCTGGTACCAACTCAGTCCTGGTAATTTAGGTGGTGAAGAGCTGTGCTGTCTCTGATTTTGGCAGGGGGAATCGCGGGCTGAAGACATCTTCCCGCTGAGCGCCCAATGCCTTGGTAGCAACCGCGGGAGGTGTGCTGTGGTGCTCGTGGCCTCGGAACAAACCTAGATGCCCTGTTGCTAAGGCTCTGCCTCATGACCATGGCAGCGATGAAGCAAAATGGCTGCTGGGCCAGCCTCTTCCAGAAGGAGCAGCACAGTTAAAATGGTGGCACGATCAATTCTTGCTGAAGGAAACAGCACTGGCAACGTTGGGGAAAGGAGCAGAGCTTCTGAAAAAAGCTCTGCATGCCTGCAGCTTTGTTTGACTGTGGGCAATGTTCCCAGTGGCCCATGGCTTTGGAGACGGCCACAGGAACTGTGCCATGACCCCGCAGCCTCAAAGGCAACCTCGGGGGGGGGGGTGCAGGAGCCTGCAGCCTGAAGGCTGAAGTGGCGGGATCTGAAGAGCGTGGTAATGGGTGAGCCAACAGGCTTGATTCTTAACTGGCCTCTGTGAAGCGTAAATCAGCTGTTTTCACCAGCAGCAGCCTCAGTAGTGGCCTCTGGCAGGTACAGACACCTGGGCCAGTATTTTCAAATAACTCACAGGTCTATGAATGTAGAAATAAGAGTAGAATTCTTCTTCGCTGTATGTGAGGAGATAATCTTCAGTCTGATCTAGTCTTCTGACTGAGTAGAAGCTGGGAAGGTGGGAGGAGCCTGGCCATTTTAAGCTTCGACCACTCAGTCTACTGATCTAGAAATGGCAGACTAACCCTATCTATGGATTATCTCTCCACATTAAATGGAGAACTTGCATGAGCAGAGGTGGGAGAGCAAAGCAAGAGATGCTTCGGCCTGCCAGCTGGCTCTTTATTCCCCCTTACTCCCAAGGCAGTCGGGTAGCATCACACAAGGCCATGGAGGCTTTATAGCAACCTCATGTGAGAAGTGACCAAAGAGTCTTCTCACTGGAAATGCCACCATTATTCAGATTTGTCTCCTTCTGGTGGCCTCACCTGACATCTAGTTTGAGAGAGCAGCCAAGCTTGGAAGCACCAGAACTGAAAAGCCACTCCATCCCGCCCCCCCACCCGCATCATGTTGATGAGAAGCCTTCAGGAGCAGTTGGAGCAACTGTGGGTGGGAAGCGCTACCCAAGCCTACTCTGGACCAGTGGCCGGATGAGTGCTCCCCCAACTGAAGTTCTCCTTCGCAACTCAGGCAAGTGAGCAATAATCGGGGCACCACACCCCTATGTGGAGCGTGGGGGAATACAAGGGAGACTTCGGCAAGGCTCGCCAGCAGCGACAGCCACCAGAAGCAGTCCAATACCGCAACCAGGCCTGCAAGCCCACCACCCAGGGCAGGGGTCCCCAGCATGCAGCAGATGACTCTGCTCCCACCCGCAGCACTGTTACTGCCAGGATGGGCCTTCTATTAGGGACAAGGATGGGTCCAGTGCTAGCAGGTGCCAGCCCAACCAACCCTGGTGCCACTGCAACTGGCACCCCTGAAGCAAATACCACTGCAGGCAGCACCAGCCCAGCCAGAGCCGGAGCTGCCAGCCATAGCACCTGAAATGCCCCCTTTCAAGGCGACATTCGATGGGACCCCCATGAAGTTGGCATACATAATTGTAGGGAAGATTACTAATGATTAATTTAATGATGGACCAAAAAGACTTATTGCTTGTAGTACTCTATGCACCGAATAATAGATAGAAGGAATTCTATAAGGAAGTACATCAAAAAATCTTAAGAGATAGGAAAAAAAATCTGTTTAATTGGTGATTTTAATGCAATTGTTGATTCCAAAAAAGATTACATCAGTCTACAAAGAAGTAAAAAGAAAAGTGTACTCCCCATAAGCTTTTTCAAGATGGTGGAGGAGTTTAATTGGAGAACAATTAACCCAAATGAGAGCAAATATACTTTCTACTCAAATCCCCACAAATCTTGGTCCGATATAGACATGGTCTGGTCTAATACAGCAATAAGTAAAGACATAGGGTCAATTGAAATTATGCCCAATATATGGGCAGATCATAATCCAATTTTAATAGTATGGAAAGGAGAAAAGAAAAGTAGAGGAAGATGGACATTAAACAATGCGATATTGAAAGAGAAAGAATATGTGGAATGACTTACAAAAGAAGTGGAGTTATTTTTTAAAGAAAACAAGGACAGCATACCTCTACTCAAAATCTATGGGATATAATGAAAACAGGACAAAGAAAGAACACAAAAAAAATGGGGGAAGAGATTAAAAGACTGGATAATATTACAAAGAAATCTGGGGGGATGAAAGAGCTAAGCAAGAAAAAATACTAACAAAACACAAACTGAATCTACTGGAACAAGAATCAAATGCAAGAAGACTACAATTTATGAAACAAAACCACTTTGAACATGCCAACAAACCGGGAAGATGGCTAGTTTATAAGCTAAAGAAGGAGAAAGAACAGAAATATTCTACAATTATGAGATAGTCAAGGGTCCTTATATACTAATATGAAAAAGAACAAAGAAATTGTTCAAGAATACTTTCAAGAGCTTTATAAACATGAGAATGTTGCAATGAACAAAATAAATCAATACTTACGAGATCTTCCACCACTAGTGACAAAAGAGGAAAAGCTGAGCTTAAATAAAAAAAAGCCTCCGCTCCCTAAAAACCAACACAGAGAGACTAAGGAGGAGCTACTTCCCACAGGCAATACAGACCCTAAACCAAACCATAACAAACCCAGGACTATAAAGTATTCCTAATCTACCTCTCTCAACCACTTCATAATTGATTCTCCCTCCCTGTCTATACTACCCCCTTGCCCTACTACCTATGGTTGCGAGTGGTCACATACACATTTCACTGCATTTCGTACTTTGTATGTCTGTGCATGAGATGAATAAAATTTGATTTGATTTGATATAAGAATTTTATATTACTAGAATTACAGGAAGCCATTCTAAGGCAAAAAGTAAACAAGGAATGGATGGGCTACCAGGAGAAATTTATAAAACTTTAAGTACAACAATTGAATGTTTGTAATGGTCTACTGTTAGAAGCTAAAATACCAAATTCTTGGCAGGAAGCATACATAACACTGATAGAGAAGGAAGGTACAGACAATACACAAATTCAAAATTATAGACCAGTTTCTCTACTGAATGTGGATTATAAAATATTTGTGGTTATGATGGCAGAAAGATTGAAGAAACTATTAAATAACAAAATTTATTCAGATCAAAATGGATTCCTACCATTGAGACAAATTAGAAATAATGAGAATAGTATTGAATGTACTGGAGTATTATGAAGCCCATCCAGGAAAACAAGTAGCGCTGGCATTCTTAGACATCCCAAAAGCATTTGATAAATTGGTGATTCATGACACAACTAACTAGGAAATGGGATTTGGAACTCGATTCAAAAATATGATTCAGATTGTATATTCAGTCCAGAAAGCCAATATAATAATAAACAGTGAACTTACTAATTTGATATAAGGAAAGGTGTTAGACAAGGATGCCCACTGTCACCTCTGCTATTCATTCTGACTTTAGAGACACTGTTAATAAGAATTAGGACAAACCCGGAGATAAAAGGCCTCAAAGTAAGAAAAGAAGTATATAAACTACACGCCTTTGTGGATGACCTTGTATTTGTTATAGAAGAGCCATTGGAATCGGGACCCAAATTAATAAAAGAAATAGAACAATTTGGTGAGGTAGCGGGGCTTAGAATCAATAGTGAAAAAACCAAAATATTGACTAAAAATATGACGGGGAAAAAAAGAGAAATTAGATTGGCAAATTACTAAGAAAATTAAATATTTGGAAATTTGGATAGCAGCTAAAACTCCTCAAATAAAGAAGAAAACTATATTAAACTGATCCAAACGATAAAAAAAGGACTTGGAAAGATGGGGGAAACTTCAATTATCACTCTTGGAAAGAATCGCGGCAATCAAAATGAATGTACTTCCAAAATTACTCTATTTATTTCAAGTAGCCCCGCTTAAATTAGATAGGAAATTTTTATTGGATTTGAACAAGATAACGGTTAAATTTGTGTGGGCCGGTAAGAAGCCGAGGATAAAATTAACTGCATTGCAGGATAATAAAAATATGGAAGGGTTTGGACTCCCAGTTTGGGATTTATATTACGAAACAGCAAGTTTAGTTTGGATTAAAGATTAGGTGAAGTTGTGCAATAGAAGGATTTTGACACTGGAAGGCCACGATTTACAGAAAGGATGGCATGCATTTTTATGGGATACAAGAAACAAGGTCCACAGCTATTTTTATAGACGTATTATGAGGAATTCACTAACACAAACATGGAAAAAAATTAAAAACAGCACTATATAAAACTCCCAGGGTGGCTCTCAACTATGGAGGCAATGGTTCATCCTAACACTATACACATGTCAAAAATGGTAAGATATCATGAAATTTTAGACAAGGGAACCTAAAAACTAATCAAGAATTATAAAACCAAGGATTAAACATAGCTTGGTGGGCCTACCTTCAAATAAAATCTAGATATATGAAAGAGTGACATGAAATTGGTATTGAATTGACCTCAAAACAGATAAATTATTAACAGGATCCAATGAAAAGAAGATTTCCAAAATATATAATTACCTAGTATAGTACAATCTAGCTGAGGAAATAGTCAAAGGACCAATGATAGCTTGGGCCAGAAACATGGGCCACAACGTACATATGGAGGATTGGGAAAATGATATGGACAAAAAATATAGAATGACGAAAGTGGGAACATTTAAGGAAAACCAATATAAGATGTGTTACAGATAGTACCTATCCCCCTCAAAATTGGCTAAAATGTACCCTAAATTAAACCCTATCTATTGGAAATGTAATAAATGTCAAGGAACCTTCTTTCTTATATGGTGGACATGTCCCAAAAATTAAGAAATATTGGATTGAAATAAAAAACTGGATTAAAGACATTACAAATCCAATTAGAGCTTAAACCAGAAACATTTCTCCTGGGTATTATCAAAGAAAAATGTAAAAAGGAAGAAAATATTTAATACTACACATTATAACAGCAGCGAGAATATCTCTGGCTCAGTATTGGAAAGGGCGCTGTGTTCTACCAGATGGCATGATAATTCATAAAACCTTGGAGTGTGCAGAAATGGACACGCTAACCCTGAAATTAAATGAGAAATTTTGGATTATAATATAGTCTGGGAAAAACTGTATTTATGGATATATAACAGAACTAAAGATTCAAACAAATAGGGAAGACATAGAATTGAATATAAGAAATGCTTATAGAAATAATTATTTAGAGTTGATAAAAAATTGTTGAATCATAGGTTATATACAGTATGTACCATCGGAAATAAGAATTGTAAATATTTAATAAGTTATAAATTTGTATGGGATTTATTATTGTTTTTAATAATTTTTATATTTAATAAAGTTTGTTATTAAAAAAAAAGCTGAAGATAGCTGTTGGCCCCATGCTGTCGCTGCCCAATGGTCTCCCTAACCTTGAATATCCTAACTGGCCGAAGCAGAAAGAGAAAATAGCGGCTGCCACCACTGAGATCACCCCAGACACAGTGGACATGCCGCTGGAATACCGAAACCTCGCAGAGATCTTCAGTAAGCAGGAATGCAATCTGCTTCCACCCCACTGGCTCACAGACTGTGCCACTGAATATGTGCCGGAGGCCACACTGCCAAAACCAAAAATGTACTCAATGACAGTGAAGGAGATGGGCAAATTGAGGAAGTAAATTGATGAAAATCTCGCATGGGGGTTCATTCAGCCAGCCAATTCCTGGGTGGCAGCCCCCATACTGTTCCGCAAGAAAAAAGACTGGTTGATGAGATTGTGTATGGATTTTCATGGGATCAATGTCGTGTGGAAAATACCTACCCACTCCCACTGATGAAAGACCTGCTCAACAACCTGGCTAAGGGGAAAATTTTAATGAAATTGGATTTGCGGGAAGCATACTACAGAGTGTGAATTAGAGAAGGAGACGAGTGGAAATTCGCATTCAACTGCCCCTTAGAAAGTTTCCAGTTCAAAATCATGCCGTTTGGACTACAAGGGGCTCCTGCTGTATTTATGCAATTGATTAATAAGGTCCTTCATGAGCACCTTTACCAGGGGGTTCTTGTCTACCTGGACAACATCCTCATCTTTAGTGATATCCTTGAGGACCACATCAAACTAGTTTGGCAGGTCCTGCAGAAGCTGCTTGCCACCAAACTGTATGCCAAATTATCAAAGTGCGAATTCATCTCACCACTCTGGGATACTTAGGCTTCAGGATTTACAGCAGTGGGATAGAGATAGACCCAAAGAAGGTCTCGGCCATATTGGACTGGCAACCCCCTCGAACCCGGAGAAAAAGGATGTTGGTCTTACCTGATACGGTCCTTCTCATTGTGGAAAACATAAGACTCCAATCGGCTGGGTTGATTGGCTCGCAAAGACCACGTGACCAGTCGAATAAATTATAAAAGCTCTTGCCGGTGCTGGAAGCCTCCAGCGTTTTTGTTTGGCAAGGAAAAGATTGACATCTGGAGCACCTGTAACGAGAGAAACTAGGCCCTGCCTGCCTCCTTAGATGTTTAAAGACTATGGGCGGGTATTGGAGTCTATGTTTTCCACAATGAGAAGGACCATATCAGGTAAGACCAACGTCCTTTCTCCATTGTGGAAACAAAGACTCCAATCGGCTGGGACCTATCAAAGCTGACTGTCCCAGGGTGGGAAGAAAAATAGATAAATCCCTAAACATCAGGTCCTAAGTGGACCTGTTGCAGAACCCTGCGCCCAAAGGCAGCCTCTGCAGATGAATACACATCTAACTTGTAATTCCTAATGAACGGGCAAAGCGAGGACCAAGTGGCCGCTCTGCAGATCTCTTTGATGGAGGACTGTGTATTCCATGCGGCTGACTTCTCGTGGAATGAGCCGTGACCCTACTTGGACCCTGGCGTTCATAGGCCTTAGAAATGCACGCCCTGATCCACCTGCCTAAAATCGTGGGGGTAACCTTGGTACCCATAGCAGCAGGATTAATCTTACAAACAAGGCCTCTGTTTTCCTGAATGAGGAAGTGCGTTTAATGTAAATACGAATGGCCCTACGAACATCTAGAGAGTGCCACTCCCTTTCCTTAGGATGTCCCAGATTGGGACAAAAATTGGGGAGAATTAGTTCCTGCGACCTGTGAAAAATCGTATTAACTTTAGGCAAGAAGGTGGGATCTAATCTAAGAATCACTCGGTTAGAGTGAAAAATACAGAGATCCTTTCGAATTGATAAGGCCGCTATCTCTGAAATTCTAGGAGCTGAGGTAATGGCTACAAGGAAGGCAACCTTCAAGGAAAGATGGTATAAGGAAGCAGATCTAATGGGCTCGAAAGGGCTTTTGGAAAGAGCGACCAGGACCTTGGGTAGATCCCAGGTGGGGAATCTGTGCACCACCAGTGGGCTAATATTGGATGCCCCTTTCAAAAAACTTTTGATTAAAGGGTGTTGAGATAAGGAATGGTGTTTTCGTGTTTGAAGGACTGTGGCTAGGGCCGCAACCTGCCTTCGGAGAGTATTGGGGGATAGACCCCTGTCCAGGCCCTGTTGGAGGAACTGAAGGACCTGAGCGAGCGAAGAGTTGATGGGTCGGTTTGTTGCTGTGTGCACCAACTTACAAAGGACACCCATGTGGCCTGGTAAATCCTGTTGGTGGAGGGACGTCTTGAAGCTTGTATAGTAGCAATGACCGCCTCAGGAATGTTGTCTTTCAACATGGCTTGCCACTCAACCTCCGGGCGGTTAGATGGAACCAAGCCAGGTCCAGATGGCAGATATGTCCCTGGTGTAGGGATAGGTGTTGAAGAGGTAGACGCCAGTGTCTTTCCACAGAGAGGGAAATCAGGTTGGAAAACCAAGGGCGTCGTGGCCAATGTGGGGCTACGAGGATTACCTCTGCTTCCTCCTCCAAGATCTTCCGAATTACTGCAGGAATGAGAGGAAGAGGGGGGAAGGCATAAAGCAGGCCAGCTGGCCAGCTGGAGCGCAGAGAGTCTGTGGCTTCTGCCAACGGGTGGAAAACCCTCGTATGGAATCTTGGTAGCTGAGTGTTGGAATGAGAAGCAAAGAGATCTACTGAAGGACGGCCAAAGCGGGAAACTATTTGATGAAATAGATCCAGATTCAGTTGCCATTCTGTTTGATCTATGGCCGTGCGGCTTAGCGAGTCTGCTTGTATATTCTCGGAACCAGAGATATGTAAAGCCTGAATAGTGATTCGCCATACTTCAGCCCAATGACACACATCCCAGGCCTCGGCCATGAGGGAGCGGGACCTGGTTCCTCCTTGCCTATTAATATGGGCCTTAGCTGCAACATTGTCAGTAAGAATCAATACTGCTTCGGACAGGATAGATCGTTCAAAATGCAGCAGGGCTAACCTAATGGCTCTGAGCTCTAAAAAGTTAATAGATCGCTGTTGCTCTGCTATCGACCAAGTGCCCTGAATCATCTGAGCTCCCATATGTGCCCCCCACCCGGTCAAACTGGCATCAGTGACAATAGTGACTGAGGGTTGAACTCTTAAGGGAGTACCCTGATCTAATGCTTGTGTGGTCCACCATGACAAGGATTGTAGCACATCCTGAGGTAATTGAACCTCAGTGAGGGAGTTGCTACGACCCTGCTGTTGAGCTGGGAGTAAAAACCACTGGAGAGGGCGAGAGTGTAACCTGGCCCAGGGCACAATGGAAATACAGGAAATGAATTTTCCTAATAGATTGGAAAGAGTGGCAAGGGAAACAGTAAGATGAGACCGTACTTGAGCTACTAGATTTCTGATGCCTATTTGTCTGTCATCAGACAGGAAAACCATACACAGGGAGGTATCTATAATGGTACCTAAATGGAGAAGTCTGGTGTTAGGATTCAGTTGGCTCTTAGAATAATTAATTAAGAAGCCATGCTGAACCAAGAACTGAATAGTGGTATTAATATCAGTAGAGGCCCGATCTCTGGAGACAGCCTGGATGAGAATATCATCCAGATAGCTCTGGATTCTAATCGGAATGGAACGAAGATGAGCCAACAAAGCTGTGAGGATCTTCGTGAAGGTCCTAGGGGCGGATGATAGGCCAAAGGGCATAGCCACGTATTGGAAGTGGTGGTTCTGATGCGCAAATCTAAGAAAACGTCTATGTTCTTGTAAGATTGGAACATGGAGATAAGCATCAGACAGGTCAATTGAAGCCAGGAAGTCGCCCTTCCTGACTGAGTCCAAAATAGTTCTAAGCGAATGCATCTTAAATCGCTTATAATCAACATATTCATTCAAACGTTTTAGATCAAGAATTGCTCTCCATTCCCCTGAGGACTTTGGCACCAGAAAAAGTCTGGAATAGAAACCTGAACCCCTCTCCGAGGAGGGGACAGGTTCTATGGCCTTGATGATGAGGAGCTTATCAATAGCCTCCTGTATGGAAGTACGCATGGCAGGATCTGAGGAAATTAGACAACTAATGAAGAAGTCAGGGGGAATGGAGGTAAATTCCAGAGTCAAACCATGTTTAATTGTATTAAGGACCCACCTGTCTGAGACAGTCTCCTCCCATTGGGCGGCAAAAATTTGCAATCTGCCGCCAACTGGGGTGTTCTCTAACGACCTATCTGAGTCTTCTAGCAGGGCGACCGCTAGGCCCTCGAAAAAAAACCCTGGATTGGGGGAACCAGCGGTACCTGTCCCTGTAGTCCTGAGACCTGTCGGGCCTGCTAGGGAAGGATCACGGCTGGTAGTTGTATGGCTGTGAAGAAGTAGATGCCGGGACAGTGGAGGCAGGAGTAGGTGATCTGAAGGATTGCGGTCTAGGGTAGGGAGTGAAACGACGAATGGCCCGTTTGGCGTGCGACGGAAGGATCTTCTTCTTGTCTTTGGTCTCTATAAGCAGAGGCTCAAGTGCTGCGCCAAAAAGCTTATCTGCCTGTAAAGGACCTGATAACAGTTTCCACTTGGCCTTTGACTCCACCTGCCAACTGCAAAGCCAAAGCAGGCAGCGCATAGTGTCCGATGCGCCCAGTGCACGGACAGAATAGCGAATCACGTCCAAGGTAGCGTCTGCTGAAAATTGTGTCGCCAAAATAATCTTACTTACATCATGATGCAGCTGTGCGTCAGTGGGGGATAAGCGCTCCTGTAAATTGCAGAGCCACATGAGGGTGGTACGACTGAAGAAAGTGGCAGCCGATGATGCCTTGATGGCCCAGGACGTTGTCTGATGATCATACCTGAGCATCGATTCCAGCTTTCTTTCTTCCGGTTTTAAAAGATCAATGGAATCGCCAGACACTGGAGTGGACAAGAGAAGCGAAACCACCGGGTCCTCCACCTTGGGCAGCTGCAACAGATCTGTCAATGATTTGCCAGGCAAATAAATTTTTTTGTCATTGGCCGTGGGGGCAATGTGTGATGCAGGTTTTTGCCATTGGTTCAATATACAGTCGAGGACCACCTGAGGTGAGGGGACCTCTTCTGTTCTGGTAGGCGGCATAGTGAATAAGGGGTTGTTAGCTCCTGCCTGATCAAGAGTGGCCGTTGCCACCGAAGGCAATTCTTTCAAATCGGCCGTAGCCTTGGCCTTATGCAATAGGGAGCGAAATAGAGCAGGAGGAAAAAGGCCCGGAGCCACTTGAAGGTCTGGCAATGGCGCCTCATCATCAGACAATGTGCCTTCAGCTAACTCTCCCTCCAGCCTCAGAGTCAGAATCATGATGCGAGGCGGAATGGGAGTGAGAAGGACAGGGTTCAGGCGTATGCCATAAACACTGAGTGTTGGCAGTGGGAAGGTCACGACTGGTAGTTGACCTGGGAGGTTGTGGCTGCTGCAGGGAGGCCAGACTTTGGGTAATGGCCGCAATTAAAGATGTTTTCAAGTCATTAACCACTGTGGACAGATCCTCTCTAATATTAGAAGTAGAGGCTACTGGTTCATCCCTGGCCACGGATGACGTGTTTGCAGCCGTGGGTGGATCAATTTGATCTAAGTGCGATGAGGGAGAATCTGTGGAATGTTCTGGAGAAAGCTGAACCAATAATGGAGGCGCAGAAGGAGAAACCAGAGCAGGCTGCGCCAGGGCAGCAGCCTGTTCTGCTTTCTATACCTGTTTCTTGATGGCCTTGTGCCTTCGGTATGCCATCTTTTCATCCGTCTTGGAGAGGGCTGATGTAGCAGGCTTCTTCCTAGGTCTCTTAGTCGAAGACTTGTCCTTGAGGGATGCAAAGGACGGCCCTGGAGAAACACTGGGAAAGGAGGGCCCTGGGGACACAGATGGTAAACTAGCAGAAGACAGTTATCTGGATGTTGACCTGCCATAGAAATGACCCCAAAAATGCAATATTTGAAATGAGTCCCGTTCTTTGCGCCTCCCCCTTTTTTAATAGGGCCCTTGTGAGAGGTAGAGGGCTTTCCCTTCTATCGTCCCCTTTTCCCTTATTCCTTTTTTAATTTTTATTTTTGCAGCCACTAGGTGGCGGGAGAGGATCAGTAAGGTAAATCAATGAAGAATTGATGTGAAAGATAAAATCCTTGTTATTGCCTGTTAATAAATCCTTTCGGGTCTTTTCCCGTGTAAGTTTCAGAGTCTTTTTGCAACGTTTCGGCGAGATCTCACTCGCCATCTTCAG
>JAEANM010020106.1:0-12189 GCA_017656035.1 Myanophis thanlyinensis
TTAAGTTTAAAAATGGCCAAACTAACGTTCATGATGAACAGCGGAACTGCGGAACTGCGGGTGGGCGTGACTGACTGGCTCAAGTCTCAGGAGGCTGAATTTTATGACAATGGAAGTACAAAGCTATGATAAGTGCCTCAATTTGTTTGGTGAATATGGTGAAAAGTAGTATTTAAGTGTCACTTTCAAGTGTATATAATAAAATTGTTTACTACACTTTGGTTTTTTTTCTATCGCAAAACATAATCTATTTTGTGGATAACCCTCATATGTTAATAGAAGTCTGGACCTTCTGAAGTTTTGGAGTTGACTTCAAGGGTATTACTCCTGTGGAGGACAAAGCAATAATTGAGACTGGAATTGACTAAGGCATAGGGCATAGGTAACTATGAATAAAAGCCTCCTGATCCAGGAAAGACCCCAACTGGTACACAAAATAGATCTGTGGAAAAGTTCTCCTTATTTGCCCTTTAAGTGAAAAGTCCAGAAGGCCTACCCAATTACAAATAGGGGAAGCACTAAAGGTAGAATATATCTGAAATCAGAGACCTTCATTTTCCAGAGATTATGTCTAAACCTATTTATCTTTATCCAGAATTTCATATCCTCCAACAGAACTTTAACTACATCTCCTACTTAGCTCAAAACTGAGATACAGCTGTATAGGTAATGATACATCACTCTGAGGAAGCTGATGATATTCCTAAGCAGTTTCGTGTAGGTACTAAGTAATAGATGTATAGCAACTCTCAGCAAGGAATCCTAGATTTTAGTGTCTCACCTCCTTACTACCACTAACTGTAAGAATTCATTTAGGAAAAAGTGTAAAAAAGTGTGCCGCCACTGAATTCTCACCAATGATCCAGATGTGCTATAGAACCAATAGTATCAAAAAGTGCTGAGCAAATAAACAGACTCAGCAGGTTTGTATACCCCTTCGACGGTAAATGGTCAATCAGAGTAATCAGTGTAAATTCTGTTGAAATATCCAGCCTTGAAACCAGGCTGAAAAAAGTTCAAGTAATCCATTGCTTTCAGAATTGTCTGTAACCACAGGGCTGTCTTTTCAATAACCTTCAAGAGTGGAAGACTGGAGACCAACTGGTATTGTCAGATGACATGCAATCCCAATCCTAAAGGATTAGGCGTCATCTCAGAATCCCTGCAAAGGTTGCCACTGAATTTTAATGTGGCAAAACAGGTGGAAATTATGAAATACACGTGGACTGCACGATTTCACAATGCTATTATCATCTCTTGATTTTGCCTACTTCTTTATTATAGTTGTCCTACTTTTGGCAAGTCATGGACAGCATGCATTCAAAAATCATATGTGGTTTTTGGTCCCCAAGTGTTAATGCAGCCTTGTAGCACAGCAGCTCCATATAATCTCGGAATGGGACAACTTGGCACAACCAACCTGTGTGAAACAACTCACCCCAATTCAACAATTCAATTTCATTATTTAAAATAATTAAAACACTATTTTAATGTTTGTTATTAGGCATCTTTTCTAAAATGATTCTATTCCACTATTTCTTCAATATTACTGTAGTATAACTCTTCTCCTGCAGCAAGTTGGCCAGGGCTAGTTGGCTGCAGCGAGTTGTCCTAGACTGGCAGCCCACAGGCTGGATGTGATACATGCAGGCCAAACCCACCCCAGCTCTGTGAAAGGAAAAAAATGTTGCAATACGTCACGTGATGACCACGTGATGCAGCAGATTTGATACCCATATACTAGACCCACTAGATGCCACAAAATAGGGAGAGGCAAAGCTTGATGCAAATGACTCAATAATAATATTTTTATGAGAAAGGACAGGGGTTTTTGATGGGGTTATCTTGGTTTTATTAAGCCTATTTTAGAAATAATGTTTCAGACAGAAGTAATTTTCATAAACTGTAATCGCGGGATACACATAAGGAATTCAGGAATTCTAAGAACTTAAGTTGCCCTGGGTAGTTCTAAGTAAAGTTATTTTAGACTATTCTTTCTCTTGTGGGATCTGATCTGATTCTCACAGGAATATAAGACAACTCCTAAGATTTCAGCCCTGCATAATAAAATGGATTAATTTATCAAGATTAAAAATATCTTTTCATATTTGCAAAATAAAGTTGAACTTAATAATTTCATAACACTGGGATATTCCTCTAACATTTTCATTGCAGATATCATGGGCTGATGTAGCTGACAGGGATTAAATATGGTGCATAATTGATTTGAGTGCAGCAGCCTTGATACTGAGAACATGCACCTGCCAACCAGATGTGTGCCTTGGTAACAAGGCTCAAAAAATCCATCTTCCCTCTCAGATTTCCTGCTTAACTTTTCAATCCTAAATGTTTCAAGTTAAGCATAAAAAGGTTAATTTCATCACCAAATCTGTATATTGTTTTGCCTGGATCTGGAAGCTAATGGGCTTTCCCTGATCATCAAGTTGTGGGATCCAGCAATTTTTCCCACTCAAGAGAGTACATCTGTTGCAGAAAGTCATCCTTCAGACTGTAGTATTTTATTAGCAAGGAGAATAACCATCCCTGGGGGTTAAGGGTATCTGCCTGTTTTGGATGAATCCCAAATCTCAAACAGAAAATTATGTACTGGTGTGAGACTCCGTTCATTTTCAAATCAAGGGTATTCAGCCAGAAATAAACAGAATATGAAATCCAACTGGTGGTTTAGGTTTAAGAGTCCAACATTATGCCTAAACAGTATGCAACTCCTGTAGGGAAGCTTTCAATAAATGCAATATATGAGGTTAGGTAGGGAGGTGAGTCATATCTCGCTTTGTTGCAGCCCTACTACCAATTGATTCTATGGCATTGTTACGTATTGATTTGTGACCTTATACTACTGAAGTGATCAGATCTGCAAAACTCAGAATATACTTAAATGGTAGTAAAAAAGAGTTATTGCAACTATGTAGGTCTTGATTTTTGCAGATAACTCCAATACATTGGGGAGGTGGGGCAACTTACTCATAACCTGTATTTCCTTCTATTGGCTTTTGCAGCTGCAGAAAACATAGAAACCATAGATTCTGAAGGATAATTTGTGTCACCTCTCCTTCTTAAAGAGGTTGGACTTTGATATCAAATAACGCATGCTGTAATGGTGGGTGGGAATGACCTTGGAAGTCAGGGGAAATAGCTACAGCCAGGGAAATGGTTGGCTAAGTGGGCAAGGCAAATGTCTCAGAAGAGACAGCTGTCCCCTTAGTTTCTTAGATTGTAAAAGCAACAGTAAACTTCATAATCCAATTTTTATTCTACTTTATTATTTTAATGTATGCATTTATTTTTAAATCTTCATTCTAAAAAAGCAGTGGTTGGAGAAGGATGGATCTTGACAGACTTGAACACTAGGACCTATCTAACAAAATGAAATTCAATGTAGACAAAAATAAAAAGGCAAGAAAAAACACAAGTACACAAATAGACTTCAGACACATTATGTGAAGGTACAGCTCACTGGAAAAGGGTCTAATATTGAAAAAGGCAGAAGGAAAGAGGACAACCAACAGCAAGTGGATACCCTCAGTTACAACAACAAGTGCACTATGGAAAAACCTAAAAGACCAGATTGGAGGAAAAACCTAAAAGACCAGATTCTGTGGTTGCTAAGAATTTACACTGACTTGACAGTACATAATTAATCAAAGTATACACATATGCACCCACCACTCAATACAAACTTGCAGTTGAGTTGCTTGAGATAGCAGTTTTCATTTATTCCAGGGCAGTTTTACCAACAGTTCATTGAATTAGTTAATTAAATTCAATTACTCAATTACTCAGTAGATTCAGGGAAAGTTAATCCAGATTTCCCACAGAATTTAATGTTCAGTTCTGCCTTCTCAAAACTGCATTGTTTTGCATTCAACTACATTGGAGAAAACTTAAGCAATTCTTTTTCTTTCTGGGTGGTTTTTTTTTTATTTTTATGTATGTAAAGTATAGTATAAACATACTGATAGTAACTGTTTGGAAAAAGTACAAGTTTCTTTTAGTGTTTAGATTTTACCATTGCATAACATAACATCTTATTACATGATTAGATGTAGATTATATACGTAAATTGCCTAATAAAACAGGTGAGAAGTTTTTTAAATTTATCAAATTTATCCCACAATTTAATTATTTTTAAGTAAACAAAACTAAAAATAAAATTAGTGCAAATACAGATTATAGTGTTTCTATTGTTCCTCATAAAAAGAGATCAGTTCTGTTGGTGTTAATAATATCAGTTAATTTAAATTCATTATCTTGTGAGTTCTTGAAAAGAGGCTTTTGAAGCATTTATAGGAGACTAAGTACAGTTGTCATGACAGTTCATATAGTTCATATTTATTTTTGCTTCTCAGCAGATCGCGTACTGTTTACAACTGTTTCCAATGCACCTGGAAACATGGGAGAAATGTGAGAAAATAAAACAATACTGAAATCATGTTATGGACACTTGGTTACAAGTATTTTAGCCACATAGCAAGAAATTAACAATGCTGCATTTGTTTTCTTCTTAATATATCTCATATTTCTTACTCTCATTCTGTAGGAATGCATTGTAATCCAAGGACATATTCTCATGCATTCATTAATCCTGCTGCACTAAAATGGTTCACATGAAAATTGAAAATCAAATGGCTTTATGCATTCCAAATCAGCTTTAGTAAAAGAAGGTCATCCTTGAATTTATGATCTGTTGAATTCCAAGATTTGATTCAATTGCAGGATTTTAAGAATGGGACATTTAGCCATTTTTTCTTAATTTTGAATGAAAGTTATTACATCTAACACCTAATTCTTAGGTCCCAGTTCACTAACAAATTACCAATAAAAAGTATTCGCTTCTCTAATGTTAACTAAATGGTCTAGTTCTTCTTTTCCGAAGAATATCTAGAAAGAAAAATAATCTCATTAGACCAGCATAAATAAAGTTAATGCTACAAGAAGAAACAACAATAGCAGTAATAAGTAGTTATTTTGGATATAAAAGGAGAATAATTAAAGGATTAACTTTAATAAAGTTAATGGCTTGGAAAGTA
Organism: Myanophis thanlyinensis; assembly: GCA_017656035.1. NCBI lineage: Eukaryota > Metazoa > Chordata > Lepidosauria > Squamata > Homalopsidae > Myanophis > Myanophis thanlyinensis. Next base: position 5,052 of record JAEANM010020106.1, read on the forward strand.
GTAGTTCAGGACTAATTTGAAGATCAATTTTGGTATTGTTAGTGGTTCAGACATTCAGGAATTACATAAACTACAGTACACTAAGTGGACAGTTCATTATTAACTGTGTTAGTATTCAATTGCATACTCTCTACAAGCCTTAAATAGGTAAAGCTACAAATTTTTAACAGATAACAGAGTTCAGGGACCTTGGAGGTCTTCTTGTCCGACACACCCTGGTCAAGCAGCAGTCCCTATACTATTTCAAACAAATAATAAAATAAAAATAAAATATCCATTTTAAAAAAAATCTCCAGTGTTGGAACACCCACAACTTCTGAAGGCAAGTTGGTCCACTGATTAATTATTCTAACTGCCAGGAAATTTCTCCTTAGTTCTAGGTTGGTTCTCTCCTTGATTAATTTCCATCTAATGCTTTTTGTCCTGCCTTCAGTTGCTTTGAAAAATAGTTGAGCCCCCTTTTTTGTGGCTTCCCCTTAGATATTGGAACACTTTTTCTCTTTTCAAATTCCATTTTATTTTGTTAAAACCTCTCTTTTTCTGCTTCTTTTTATTCTGTGACATTTCTTTTTGCTAACACCTCTCTACAAGTTATTTCTACAAGAAATACCGTGTATGGCTGCTGCCAAAAACTTTTATTTATTGTTTGTTATTTATTGTTATACATTTATTGTTTATGAAAAGAAAGGACTGAAAAGTCTGAGAGTTGCATGAAGGCCCAGGTGTGTATAATAACTAATTGTGGCCCTCTCTAGGCACACTTCAAGACTGTTTCTGAAAATTATAATGGCACTATGTAACATCATTTTCAATGGAATCACAACTGTAATTCTATCTTAACTGATTGTAGGATCAAAGAATTCCAGAATAAAAAGATTCTCAGTTAAGCCATACTATTGATAACCTCTGTGATGTGATTCAAAAATTATTTATCAGGCCACGAGTACCTAGTTATGGATTTCTTGTTTGAAAGATCATTAGAGGATAACTGTTAAAACAAATCCATCAGTTTGGTCTGAGCTGTAACACGGAGAGGACATGTTAACCATTATTGAAAGCATATAATAAGTATTTCCCTATACAAGTGGTGTAGAGTTTGAGTCTCTTGGGGATTATTAACCCTGATGGCTATTTATTATTATATGTAGCATATATATTTATTACTACAGATAATTATTAGGGAATAATCAGAAAGAAGACCATTGCTTTTGTGTCCATGTTTTCAGGTTTCCTAAATGGTTGCTTGTCTGATACAGAATGCTAGACAAAATGGGGTTTTGAGAGTCTGGATTCTACTTATAGTTCTATCTTCTGATCATAACTATTTATGTTTGGGTCATAGTATCTGGATTAGCACATGAACATTGGATTAAAGGACCCTTCCCTGGAATGATGCAAATAGTCATATAAAATATAATGTTTCCACATTGATATACTTATGGAATCATTTGGCAAAAATAATTAGGTGAGAGCATACACTTTGTTGGGTTAAGCCAACTGTCATGAATATTTCCCAATATGGTATGTTATTTACAAAGAGAAATGATTCAACAGAATAGTTATTTGTAGACACTAATATAGATGAAAATGCATTAACTGAATCTCAGAAGAATTGAATCATAAATGTTTCCATTTCTCACCAATGAAAAATTCTTGGATTCACTCTTAAATTCACAGTGCCAAACAACTTTACTGAAAATGTAGCCTATTTAGATTATGACTGATTCTTCCATTAGGGCTACAATAATTTACACTCATCTGTTTTATGAATAATTACCGATAGCAATAGGGATAAATTAGTGAGGGTATTTGCTTTGCCTTCTTTATCATGATTACGATATTATGGTTATTAATGTTTTGTTTATACAGAAACTAGTCACCTGAAGAAAATAGTTATGGGAAATATATAAGAAAGGGAGAGGCAGATATATTAAGCAATTGTTTTTCTAGTTGGCTAAATTCCAAAAATTTAACCTAACCCTAACTCTAAACCCTCATTAATTTTCTCACTTGAGATAATAGGAAAAGCTAATAATGTCTGAAATATTGTGTGTGCTTTTTTTTTTACAATTTTCAGATTAAAAGAACATACAGAATACCACCCAAAATAAGTGACTATTACATGTAAATTACCTCTCTAAGTGTTTGAGTTATACTGACACATAATATTTTCTTTCCAACAGACTTAACTGGTTTCAAAACTAGGGAACACTGAATTTAATTTTTTTTCAAGGTAAAAACATTACAGAATAACAGAGTTGGAAGTCTTCTAGTCCAAATCCCTGCTCAAGCAGGAAACACTACACCATTTTAGATAAAGGGCTATCCAATTTCTTCTTAAATACCTCCACTGTTTGAGCATCCACATCTTCTGGAGGCAAATTGTTCCACTGTCAGGAAATTTCTCTTTAGTTATAGGTTGATTTTTCCCTCGATTAGTTTCCATCTATTCAGATAGCTGTTGATTCCTGCAATTGCATATCAGCAATAGAGGATCTCAGGATAGCTGATAAAGAAGAACACTCTGGAATATCCTGGGTTAAATTTAGTTAAGCCCTTGTTTGCTTAAGCTTCCGAGGACTTCAGAAGCTGAGTAGATATAATATGGGTTGGTTATAGACATTATAATGAATAAGGCAATTTATGTCAGTCAGGATAAATAAAAGAGTTTGAAGGAGCATGAAGGTTAAGAGATAATGGAGGAAAAATATTGTGCCATGCAGACCCAGAAATTGTGTGCATGTCTCCCAAAACAGCTGCCTATTGGTATTATTTGAATGCTCCCTCATATGGACAATGACTATTGGCTTCATGACTTTACCTGATAAATAGAGTATTCTCCTGAAATCAAATCTAATTATTGGCTTGGGATCCTTATGTATGATAAAGCCATCAATTTTAGTTTGGGGTTCAGACCAAGGCCCCTATCATATGCAAAAATTCTTGCTATGATTACACATTCTTCACTGAAAAGCACACACCTTAAATGTGGGTTCATGCTTTTTAGCATAAAATAAAGTAAAGGTAGTGTGGCTGAAAGAGATACATGAAGTTCAGTTTGGAAGTCTTCTAGTCCAACCTCCCTGCTCAAGCATATACAATTTGAGTCAAGTGACTGTCCAGCTTTTCTTAAAAACTTCCAGTGATGAAGCAGCCACAATTTCTGAAGGCCAGCTGTTCCACTGGTTAATTGTTCTCACTATCACTTAATTCCAAGTTGCTTCTCTCCTTGATTAGTTTCCACCCATTGTTTCTTGTTTTCTAGTGCTTTAGAAAATAAGTGGACCTCCCTATTCTTTGTGGCAGACCCTCAAATACTGGAATACTGCTATCATACTGTTCCCCCCAGTTCTTCTTTTCACTAGACTAGCCAAACCCAGTTCCTGCAACCGTTCTTCATATGCTTTTGTCTCTAGCCCCTTAATCGTCTTAGTTGCTTTCCTTTGCACTTTTCCCCAAAATCTCAGCATCTTTTTTGTGGTGTGGTAATCAGAACTGGATGCAGATTCCAGGTGTGATCCTACTAAGTATTATAAAGTGTAGGATCCAATCTGGGTCAGTCACTGGAACCAGAGGTTTTGCCTTCAGAACTTGTGCTGGAACCTATCTTCAGGAACTTCTCTCTCTAGTATTAAGTACTAATACTTCACGTGATTTTGATTCAGATGCCTCTGTTTATACAACCAATGATTGCATTAGCTTTTTTGGCTGCTGCTAACGTAACTCCATCCATGTTTAATAAACCTCTTTAAGTTAAACCTGAGTCCCATTCCACAGTGGTGTCTCATAAACACTCGTCCAACACAAAAATATGATGCAAGATTTATCTTCCATATATACCGTACATGCTTGGAATTTTTTCTCTTTTGTTTCCCTCTTAATTTATTACATGTGTTTTCAGTAGTTGGCTCGTCAAATGCTTTCACTGGGAAAAATAAACTCTACATTTGAATGTAAGCAACAATTAGGAATGCCAAACAATTTTTTCATCAATCAGAATATTCAGTATTCTTTTTAAAGGCCTCACTTTAGTTAAACAGGCTTTTCATCTGGGACTCATTAGTAGTGGGATTGTTTTTCTGTCCTGTTTCTAACTAATGCACTGCTGAGAGTCCAAGCCAGGTGTTTCTTTCAGGACTGCTTCCTTCCAGCAACTCTATCTGCAAACTCTATTTACAGACACACCACATTAATGTAACCTTTTTCACTATTCTACTTAATTAGGACACCCTGAAATTCCATACTGGCAAATGGAAGTCTTAATGAAAATTTCTACACTGAGCCTTCAATCTTGCAACGCTCTTTTTGAAACTATTGGTCCTTTTCTGTGAGAATTGGCCAGTGTTATAGTTGGAATGTTTCAATGGGGAACAGTTAACTAGTGAATAATGACTTCCTTTTGTTTTGGCTGTGATCTTAAACTAAATGAGAAATGTGTTTGGCCTGATATTCTCAATCGTGCCAATCTAACTGGAAAGTCTAAACTGAGTTACAGTAACTCAGCTAAATCCATATCAAGATTTCTGCCTGACCTTTCACAACAAGACAGGCTTAGGTTTAAGAACTTGCAGTCTGTGACTCCAAATAAATCAAAGTCACACATCACACTAAGCCATACAGTTTGTGGAGTCATACATTATGTTTAACAAAACCAAATATGCATCTTATGCCTTATCGTACTTTATGAATCCAATCGTACATAGAAAAGGGATTCACTCATGCTAAGATACCTTTGCTTTCTCAAATGTACCTTTGTTTAGGACAAGCAGACACAATATGAGAAGCAGTCCTGCAGGTAACCAGGTCTTGATTTATTATGGATGATGAATAGCACTTAAATTATACTCAGAAACTGACTAGTAATCAGTTTAGTTCATGGAATACAGGTTAGAGAATATGGGTTAGAGAATATGGTAAGTCATGAATTAGTTTTGGTAGGTGTAAACTGCATTCAACATTTTGGACAGGACAGTGGGCAAAATAATTATGTGTTATTGATATACATGTGCAAGTGAGATTAGTATGTTTATTTTGTTTCTGGAATTCTATGCTGAATTGGGTTTTTAAAAAAAAACAATTGACATTACAATATTAAATTATTCATGAGAATATGGATACCTCAAAGTTTCCCTCTGGATGTTTGCATCAGGGTAATTTCTATGATGACTTTTTTTAGAACTGTTATGTAGAATATTGCCCTATCTATATGTGTAGCTATTTCAGTCTTGCATTGGTGGGTGAGACTCATTACACCAGTTAATAGTAAGTGTGGTCAGTAGTCATCTATGATCAATGCTAATTTCTTCATAACTCCATTGTTTGAAGGTGAGAATTTTTTTTTTTTAGATAAATAGGTGGTAGGTACAATTAGTCTTTTCTGACCCCACAAGCAGTGGTATTACAGCACCAAGTGTTAAAAGTAAATGTTTCATTTTATATATCCTCTGATTGAGCCTTTAGGCCTAAAGAATACGTTTAGACTTGCACGTGTAAATACAAAAAAACTCAGATAAATCAATGTAAGTACAAAAAAACTCAGATAAATCAATGTAAATAAATCCATGTAACTTTACTGACATAAATTCTAATACTAGACTTTAATTCAGCAGTACCTCAAAGAAAAAGCTGAATACATGAACTAAATTACATTTCTTAAAATGGGAGAACCATTAGATTCATACTGATATCAGCAGAAGGAGAATTCCTAAGAAATACATCAGTTATTCAACCTCCTAAGATTTAGGAAAACAAGGCATTTTACAGTTTTTGCTAATTACCACCAGCCCTTTTGGAACACAGCTGAAGATTGGGAAGGATTTTTAGTGCAAGACTTTTTTTTATACAGCATTAAGATTACGTTATTGCTCTAATATTGCAGTTTTTGCAAAAATATGACCAGCAACTGTTCTTCCTTCTTCATTACATACTTATATCATTTCTGAACTTTGTGACCCCAAAATCTACCAAGGAGAAACAAAATCCAGTGCTAAAAGCTAGTGGAATTATGTCACTATCTATATTGGAAAGTCTATAAAACCCTTTTTTCAATTATATTATATACTGTAGATATAAATGCATGTGAATTGGTAGGGAAGAGTGACTCATATGTACTCTTGTAATTGCCCGAGACCCTGGATTTTAATTCATATGCACGTAGGAATATTATTATGGGAACTGCCCTGTTTTAGTATCTAGTATCAGCTCTAGTATGATCTGATATCCTTATAGATGTTACATGGCTGCTCAAATACTACAAGCTGAAAACCCTTGCATAACCATACAGTACTACAGCATATTGACATATTTAAGGTTTCAGTATATAGGGAAAATATCAGATTGAAGAAACAAAATGTGCACAAAGCAAAATGGGTAAGTTATGCATCAGAAGTATATTTCCAATTACAAGTAGTTACAAGTAGTTCTCAATTTACAACAGTTCATTTAGTGACCCTTCGAAGTTACAATGGCACTGAAAAAAGTGACACAACTGTTTTTCACAATTACAACTGTTGCATTATCCCCATGGTCAAAATTCAGGTGCTTGGCAACTGGTTCATATATATCTGAATCAGTTGAAGTATCCTGGGGTGATGTGACCTTCTGACAAGCAAAATCGATTGGAAAACCTGATTCATTTAACAATTGTTACTAACTGTTACTAACTTAACAGCTGCAGTGATTTGCTTAATAATTGTGGCAGAAAAGGTCATAAAATGGGGCAAAATTCACTTAACAAATGTCTCATATAGCAACAGAAATTTTGGGCTCAATTGTGGTTGTAAATCAAGGATTACTTGTATTATGATCATTTATTTAAAACACTTTGAACCACACTGAGTCTGCTAGGTGATAGTGTGACATAGATATCAAATACAATCCAATATTGGCAACTTCACTATCTTCCACTAATAGCAAGAAAACATTTGTGGCATGGTACCCTGATATATATACTTTTTTACCTTATAAAGTCCAACATAAATAGTTCACTTTTTTCTGGAATAGCAACATCTTTCTTCATTAATCTGTTTAGATCCTAGTAAATCCCTAGGTTTAGTCAGAAAAATAATTTATTTAGGTCAAAAGATTAATGAGACCATCTGTTGGCTGATATCTATATATATCTATATCTATATCTATA
>JAEANM010020107.1:0-12189 GCA_017656035.1 Myanophis thanlyinensis
AATAAATAAATAAAATCACTACTAAATTTATTAATGGTTGTTTATGTTTAATAATACCTCATGTTTTTGATTGAAATTCTAAGATATAAACTGATTCATTAAAGTTACTTTCAAATTCTCAGTGCAGTCTCGTTATTAATCTCTGAAAAATGTGGAGAAATGACATCAAGTGATGTTAAGTACTATGTACTTAATATTAATAGCATTAATTTATTAATATCCAAAAACATATATTTAAAACTGGTCTTTCTTTCTTCAAAGAATTGCCTTATATTACAATTTCAACACAAGAAGAACAATATACTGACAATGGTGAGAAACTCTGAAAGAACAGAGGATGGTCTTTACAATGAGTTCTGTTTATTGTGGGTAGAAACATGTCTGAAATGAGTATATTTAAGATCCACTGATTTGAAAGAAACATGTGCATAATTAAAAACAATCATGCTTGCATATGTTTATGATGGCTGGATTGTACTCATTGATCTTTTTCTCTAGTAAACCTACAGGTTCCTTTCTCAAGTTTATTTCAAGTCAAGATGGTACTCAGTATGTACAGGCCACCAGTTTCTCATTATGTTCTAACAAAGTATAGGAGAGAGGAATTAGAGCTCTATTACCACTGTTATGGTGTATATAGTTCCCATTATTCATGAACACCATATTCATGCTGAACCAGATAGACACATTGGAACACCAGACAAACAATCAAGAAGAAAAGAATACCTTAATAAGAATACCAAGGAAAACTGTACCTCCACCAACACTGGCAGGCAATAGTAGTCAACCCCCACACTTACAATGAAGATGTTACATAGTTGGTAATGAAACATGTGCAAGCAAACAACCAAACTTAGAGAAAATTAAAGACTCCATAGTTCAGCCTGAGTTATCTATATTTCATCAACCAAACATATAAGACACTGGATGACTTACAGCATTAAAAACACAAATCACGGGCATCATCATGAAGAAAATGAACAGAATTTCAGCTGTGCTTGAGAGCTATCTTAACCCAAAGTCCAGGCAGGTGGGGGGGACAGTCAGTTTTTCAGTGTTAATATCACCAGGGTGGAAGATACATGGATCTTCAGGGAAATGTGGGGTCCCATTAAAACACACACACAAAAAAAACCATGCTGATAGATTATATTAATAATTAAAGGGACTTTAAGTGCCCCCATTCTTACAGGACAGGCAGAAACTATCAAAAATTGGCAGAAAATCAGGTTTTATGCTATGAAGAACTTTATAGGTCATAACTAACAACATGTCAGGGTTCCGAACGTCAGTAGAACGAAAAGCCGGACACAGTATCAAACAAATCGTGATGTTCTTTACTTCTTCTCTGCGTGATCGGTACAAACTGAATCACATAAATGATATTTAGTCAGTTCTGCCACCTAGTGTTCCCACTACCATATGTATATGCTCCTAGTGCCTGCGTACACGCCCCCACCCCACGCTACTCCACTCCCATGCCTTGCAGCATCCATTGGCTCAGCTTCTTGCCAGCCCCCACGTCAGCTAGTCCAATTATGTTCTTCCTCATCGGCTGGTTGCAAACCAGCATTCAGCAGTCAACTGCCAGCTTCTCAAGGTTTGTTTGGACCATGTAGGAGGTGAGCAGGCTGAGCAGCAACCCATGGATGGCTCCCCCCCCATCCTGAAGGTCAGCCTTGGAGCTATGGAGCCAACATGTATCAGTGATACATAAGCTTACCAAAGCATGCTCATTACTCTGTGAAGCACACATTCTGTTTAGATCAGTTTAGATTTTGAGTGTCTTCAAGGGCAGTTCCATATAGAGCATATTGTAGTAGTCCACTCAGGATATGACTAGGGGACTGTCATGTCCAGAGGGCTTCTTCTCCAAAAATGGGCAAAAGTAGTGCAGTAAATGAAAAAGCTTTTTTCGCTTCAATTGCCACTTGATACTTGATTAGGAACTGTTCCGAGGCGGATGGGCAGTTAAGAAATATGAAGTATAAATAATACAATACAATGCAATACAATACAACACAACACAACACAACACAACACATCCCTCAGATTGCATCCCAATCTTGAATAGGGAAGTGCCACCTCATCCAGTTTTTTCTTTTCTTTTTTGACACACACATATTTTAAGAATGTTTGCTTAATCTTCCTACTGCAGTCAACAATATACTACAGTATTTTTGCTTCTTCTCATATATCCAACTCATTTTCAATTTCCCATTTTTAATAACTGTTTTATCAGGATTTATAAAGTACACAAATCCATCTCTTTCCTCAAATTCAACATTTGTTTTCAATTTACAATTCTTTGCTCCACATTTCCTGTCCAGTATAATTGTTTTGCAATTTGACAAATTAATGTGTAGTCAATACTTCTTGCATCATTCATTCTATCCTTGCCTTAAATGTTATTTGAGATGATTTCAATACCACTGAAATAATTGCACTGATAATACACATTATTATAGCTTGTCTTTAATGAAATTGTGATAGAATTCTCAGTGAACCCACATACCCAAAGATACTTGTTGCAAAGAATATTTTCTTACTCTATATTCATTTATTTTCAATAAACCATAGTGTTTGTCAAGTATTTGCCTGATTTTGTAATACATAAATGAATCGTTTTTTAATTGATAGCAAAAAGATCATTTTCGATTCCCACCCCAAAAGTGAATTAGTATTATATATCGATATATTTTGGCAGATGGCCAATCTGAAAACAAAGAAGAATACAGAAAATGTCCAAGTTCTAGTCAAGCAGAGTAGAAATTCTGTTGAAAGCCAGTACAGTGTGTTGGTTCAGATGAACTTGGATTGGAAAGTCTAATTCATGTCCCCAGTTGATACAGAATTCACAGGATTTGAGACTTATCACATTTCTTACTACCTCACAGACTTGTCATAAAGTTTGGGGAAGCCCTTGTCTGTTTGTCTGTCTGTCTATCATCTAATCTAATATCTAATCCAATATACTATAATCTATCACCGTGAGCTCTCAGAAGAATAGCAAAATAGAAATACAAGAAAAAATTATTTAATATATTTTTATTATTAGATCCCTTTACAAGGGAAATATACAGTCAAGGAAGCATTTATAAATTGAGAAAACCAGTAAAGAAAGAATTTTCAGTCTAGGGCTAAATAGTTAATCTCAGTCTGCCAGGTATTTCCAAGGAGACAACTATCCCCCAAAATTCCTCTTGGTCTAAATATAATTTTATTTACATATTTATTTTACAATATTTATAACCTGCTTTAATCCTAATGTCCTGGGTGGGGAACAAACAAGATCCAAAAATTCATTAAATGCAAATAATAAAAAATAACAATGAAACCCAATGCATTAAAGGCTACCTGTTCACTTATTTTAATAGTCAAACTCTTGTGGTAACACCACTGCTTTGACCTGTTACTCATGGAATAGGAACCATCTGTGCATCTAGGGTTAGTGTATTCTATAAAATGGGGGTGACCTCTGAAAAGACTATTGCCTGGCCAAGATGCTTGATTTAAAAATACTATGTTCCTTTTTTAAATTTTCTGTAGGCAGATGAAAGAGATTTCCTACTTTAGACCAGTGGTGAAATTCAATTTTTTTTTTACTACCGGTTCTGTGGGCATGGCCACAAGATTAAACATTACCAAGCACAAAATTACCATTACCATTACAACTTCACCAAAGTTACAATGTAATAAGGGGAGAGGCAGTTTTTGTGAGCGAGGCAATAAAGATTAGGCTAGAAACAACTGCCTTATTTATAGGATTAACCCTGTAAAGTTAATTTTTACAGGATTAACCCTGCAAAGTAGGGAAAAAAACAAAAGGAGATTTCTTCTAATAACTAATCTTTCTCCGAACTGCTTCTATAGAACCGGTGAGAACAGGCTGAATTTCACCTCTGCTCTAGATCCAAAGCCATTCAGTATTAATATCTTCCCTACTTGGACAATTCGGTGATTGTGACCAACCTTATGTTCCTTTACTGCTGTCACAGGGGTAGTAGCAATCTGGCAATGAGTCATTCTTGATATAAGAAAGCTCCTGATCCCAAACTTCCCAGGTCAGTTTCAAGAATCCATTTGGCAAAAGAGTCCCTCCTTCAGCAGCTAGCAATGTTACCAAACCTCATATTTCAAGGCCAAATACAAACTTGAAATCTGCTCTAAAACACCCTTTAAAAGTCTATTTGAAAAATGATAGCTTCTCACCTTTGTAGAGAAGCAGCAGCAACTATCAAGCAGCTTGACTTTCCCTCCCTACAAGTTGCGTCCTGCCTTCCATTCATTCTTCTCATAGCAACTCTGCCCTATGCTTATCATTTTGTCTTTATCAAAAGTTGTTGACTGGCATTCTTTCTTCTACCAAGATAACAGACATCGACTTACAGAGTTGGATGGATGTGATGGCTACCGCTGGCCAAAGCTTTAATCTCGCTTGGTCAGCCTCCCATTCCTGAAGACCCTAATGTGCTAATCCCACTGTTCAGCTGTTTCAGCTGCAGGCTGACAAACCTCTGATCTCATCCATTTGCCTTGCACTGAAGAGCCATATAAAGCAGGAATGGCTGGTGCCTGGGTCACGAATAGGTGTAAGAGTGACCCTGGAGCTTGGCAGACAAAATATTTCAGGGGCTAGAGCCTCATTAAATGGGAAGAGTTTTGCATAGCATCCACTCCAATCCATTATGATGCTTGCTGCATTTCACACAAAAGAAAAAAGAATGATACCGTATACTTGTTATTAAAAAAAAAAAAAATCCTAAGAGAATTGTAGTAGGAATGTTCAAAATGCCAATCACAGATTCAAGGGAAAATAGGATCTTCAATTAGAACTTAGCATGACAAAGGGCTAAATTAACTCACCCCTGTCCCAGGATATCAACTGATATCCTGGGACAGTCCAGGATATTAATTTGGGTTTCTTCAAGCCAGGGTGTCTGGTGGCTGAGTGAAAACAAAAACAAAAAAATGCAGGATGATGACCACATAATCACGGTTTCATCCCTTTTATATCTGAGCCTCATCTATCCCCACAATCCACTCTGTGGAAGGCTGGGTTGAGAGAGTGACTAGTTTAAGATCATTTAACAGCTTCATGGATAAGTTAGGAATTGAATCTGGATCTCCCCAGTATACTCCAACACACTAGTCAATACATTGCGTCGAAGTTTCCAAGCCTGCTATTAAAAACAGAAACCATAGTGAAATGTCTAATGAAGCTTTTAAATTTTTGTTTTAAAAGCCTGCATTCATTCATTTGGAAGTGAAGTAATTGGTTCAGTAACAATGCCAATACAATATAGTCATCCTGATCTTAAATACTCTGGCAGCAAAGAAGGAAGCAAAAAGAAAAAGGGAAAGGGGAAGAAAGCCACACACAAAGGCTAACATAGCAGTACAGACAGCCGCTGCTACAAATCCTTGGCAACTCTATTATAGCCCAACAATAACAATCATTCTTGCCAAGTATAGGACCCATTCAATGTGAGGCAACAGACTAACTGCTAGGATGAAGCCAGAGAACTCGTCCCACGCAAATTGCACAATGCCTCCTCCACATCAAAGCCACCCAAACCTCCAAGGGCAGGAGGCAAGACCTCTCAATCCCCAAACCATCCTGACAGTGGTAGCAAGTTCTATGGGGCTGCCATTAAAATGCTCATCATTCTGTAGGATCACATTTGTCTGCACAGAAAGAAAGAGGGATTATGATTGTGTGTGAAATGTAAATTACACTCAGCTACAGAGGAACAGGGAACAGAAAGCTCAAAAGGAACCCAAGACATATATAATTATTTCTTCCACCATTCTGAAGATAGAATCCAACAGTACTGTGCCAAAAGTACCTTATGCAAAATAGTAGGCCTGTAAAATGTCAGAAAATGTAATCCTAGAAAGCGAGTACTTAGTATAAGAGACTGGAAAGAACTGCAGCAAGTACTTTAGGCCAGTAAGCTTAGTCAAGTCCAAAATGCTTCTCATTTTGTTTAGTTCTAATTGGTAGATATTTGAGATTAGATGACAGCACTTGGCTGGTCTTGACAAAGCTAAACTGTGTTGGAATTGGTCAGTATTTGGATAAGTGATTACAAGAAACTTTTTGGACTATATCCTAGTCTGGGAGATCTAAAAACATCTCTGAAGAAGGCAATGATAAAACATTTCTGTATTGTTACCAAGAAATTACATTGATGTGTGTATGAAGTGATCAGGTGTCAAACTCAAACGGAAGGAGATTTTGCTTTTGACTAATAATTACAAAATGGGCCAGCCCTCTGATATTCATTTATAAGAAACTTTTTGAAAACTGTCCCTAAACTACATTAGAAAATAAAATGTGTAGCTAGCTTCCAGAGGTGAAATTCAGCAGGTCCTAGCAGATTCGCTAGAACCAGTAGTTTCCAGTTGTTAGAAGAAATCTCCTTTTGTTTTTTGTTTTCACTTTACAGGGTTAATCCTGTAAGGAAGGTAGGAAAAAGACATTTCTAGCCTAATCTTTATTGCCATGCTTACAAAAACTGCCTACCCAATCACATGACCCCACCAGCCATGCCCACCAAGCCACACCCACAGAACTAGTAGTAAAAAAAATTGAATTCCACCACTACTAGCTTCAACGCAAGATTTAGTTTGGAAGTAAGCCAATTTATTCAGAAAGCAGACAAAGCTAAGCAGCAGTAATAAAGATATTTCTTCTGGATGCATAGGAGGAAGTTAAAAAATATAGCAAATAGCAAACAAATAAAGTAATGCTTTGTAAATGATTGTTCCTACAACAGCCACTGTATGAATAGATAAGCCTTAGTAGCAGCCATTTTGAAATAATACCTCTAATATATTTTCAAAATCCCCAATATGTCCATCAGCATCAAATGTCCAAAAACCTGTATTTTAAGCAATAAAATAATTGGTACTAATGTAGCATGATGAATTGTATGTGCAAGAGTCCTATAGTAGGAATGTCCCTCTTGGTTTACACACAATGGTGTCATCTCTTGCTTTGGGTAGTTTCTTAGTAGCTACTACTGGTACCTGCTTAGTAGGTACACCACTTACTGTACCTTCCAAGGAGATATCATCTTGACCCAGGGGTGTGAAAGAGTTTAATTAGCATCATTCTAATCTAGCATTTTTTTGTTTATTATTATTTTTTTGCTAGACTTGCTTATCTATTCCTTAGAAACAAATGGATTCCTGAACTAAAATTCCAATGATTTTTTCCATCATCTTCTATATTCCAACCTTTAATCAGAGGCTTGGGGAAACCAACTTAGGTGTTTCCTTTTCCTATTTCTGATATGCAGCTTTTGCCTATGGAAAATCTGACTTATGCATCTAAGACTAGGCAAGTCCCCTTCTCAAAGATGTAGAATTCATATATTTGTAATGAGTGAATACAGTATGTACCCTATTTGTCAGGAAACTGAGAAAGAACTGGGAGAAATGCTAGACATAAATAAAGTTTGACATAAAGGTTGTTAGCCATTTGTCTCATAAATGGCAGGTCAGTCCAACCTGCAAATAGCCTGGGGAGAAGAGGATCAAAATGTTCAAAGGAACTCTGTCCTTAAGAAAAAGTCCCAGAGGATTATAATGCAGTTTCCAAGCTTCTTTATTTTATCCCTAACCTTTACATTAAAACACCTTACTAAAAACTGGGTAATTCTTGCTTCCATGACAATGCCCTGCTGTGAGGTCTTGATGCTGTGTCTGGCATGAGGATTTGACAATCTGTAGTACTGATCATGAAAGATGGCTTCACTAAATTTCCAGTTTCCAAAATCCAAAAAAAAAAAAAAAAAAAAATTCCATAGCTCTCTGAATAAAGGATGTGATTTTTCATGCACATTGCCTATATTTCTTTCCTAAAACTGATAACTGTTTTGTTATATTTTGCAATTAACTCTAGAATCCTATTCCCTGTTAGGAAAATGAAAAGGAAAGAAAGGAAGCTGTTATCTAATACATTTTAAACTTATCCCATTTTGTGTGTACGATGTTACATGATCTGAGAAATTAATTAATTCCAATTAGCTTCAGTGCAATCTTCCTGCAAGATTTTAAGTAGAGGGTGGATGGCCACCTATCAGGAATGTTGTAATATTGACAGGAAGTTAGTCCAGATTTTTTTTCCCAAGTTTCCTTCTTCTTTTAAAACTCTATAATTCTATATACATGCCACTAATAAGACTTGACAGGGAGAAAGGATACCCAAGAAAACCCAATTGTATTTAATTAATAAAGCTTATGCAAGGTACTTAAATTATAAACTAGTAAATTGGCTGGATTCAAAACAGATTATCCATGATGAACAGCTTTACACCTTTAGACCATGTCTTTATTTTAGCATCCTGCCATAGACAAGATCTGTACGCAGCCTTTGTTGTCCTTAAATCTGTGAAATTCATGGAAGAGAAATTTAAAAGAGCCCCTTATAATGACTAATTATATATCCTGTGGATGGAACAGAGAAGAATCTCTAAGCCATGTTTTATTACTACAAATATGTTAAGAACAAATATATTATTTGTTCTTAACATCTTTGTTAAGAACATCTCTATATTAGACAACTTCCCAGGACATATGGACCATTTTGTATGTCCAACTATGTGACCAATCAGTACAATCTTACTTCTCTGACAGAACAAAAAGGATGTTTTGCTGCTCTTAAAATCAGAAGCCAAATTCTGATCCAGCAAGAGAATCATTTTTTCCTTGGGTTTAAAAAAGATACTAATTGCTTCCTGACGGTTTACTTTTATTTTGGCCAGCTTTAAAACAATAACAAAAAAACCCCATTATTTTTCTTTGTTTGTCTTTCTATATTCAGGCCTATGGCCATAAATAGACTAGAATAAAATGAAATGAAAATAACCTGACAGTCATTGTAAGTGTGTTGTACATTTGTTCTCCCAAGTACAAAGTCAACCTAGCCTCCTGGGATATCGTTGTCTCAAAATCAGATTCTAATAAAGAGTTTTATGAATAGTTTTCTAGCACTTTAGAAGCACAACAGTTATATAAGGCTGTAGTAAAAATGCAGAGAGAGAAGAGACAATGGGTAGATAATCTAACTTGATTGATACAATATGGCTGAAGATAAGAACAATAGCCAGGTATATAGAAAAATGTACACTTTGCAGTTCAAAAGTTAAATTAAGATTTTATCTTCTGTCCATTTGCAAATTAAGGCACTGGTTTCAACAATTATTTCCAACCTGAGCCATGTAATTGAATGTACATGGGAGTGTTCAGTGATTAACTTCATGAAAAAAAAAAAACTGGTCATTAAAGTCAACAGAATAATAGGGGCTCTTCTGAACCCTCCTGAATTCAAATTCAGTAAATTATGGGTAGTTTCATGCCATTCAGGCATAATAATGTGTAGTTATATATCTGCAAGTCTGGAGTAGAGAACTGCCTGCCAATCAGCACTTGCTGTTTTCACTAATAGCTGAGCAGAAGAAACCATCAACACAAAAACTAGCAACCAATTACTACTCACTTGCAACGAATAACCGTACCTGCTTCCATATACTATCCTTCCCTGCCCTTCACAAAAAGACCATTTAACTCCTCTTCATGCATTTTATGCTGATCATGGTGGCAACCTTCACACTGTCCCACGTTCCTAGCGTACTAGCAGTTCTGTATTTAGGCTCATTTTTTGGAAATGTGCCAGCATGCTGCTACTATATTATCCCAGAAATTGGAGAGGGGAGTCCCCTCCAATAAGAAAACAAAGTTCCCCTTTTAACACAAAGTGGCAATATACTAACATTTCGGAAGCCATGGTTATAGCTTTGAAATAGCATTTCCACATCCATAGATGCCACTAGCATAGCGCTCTGTCTAAAATCCATGACTATAGTACCTTTTTTTTTCAATGTTCGCTCATTATCAGGATGGTACTTTCCTGTAAAAGCTCCCACCCCCACCCCCAGATCCATGCCAGTGATGTCTTTTGTTTGAATTTTTCATGTCCCATTTTTTTCCAGGTTTCTTCCAGTGTTTTTATCATGGAGAAATTTAAGTCAGTGATAAGTGTCTTGATGATATGACTGTATTTCATGAAGTCTCATACTAAATATTTTTTGTTCTTTCTCAAAATCAAGAAAATAAAGAGAGACCAATAGAACTGAATTAAGTCATGAAATGGCAAAATTGCCAATTAATTTCAAAAATTGAATATATTTTTCAGGGAAATGAGCATTTTAGATGGGGTAGATATTTATAACAAGTTGGTAGCAGGATAAAAATTCCATTAAGATTACATTCTTATGTACAGTCTGGGAATAAATTCCAGCAACTGAAACACTTACTGTATTTACATGTGTAAGTTAAAGTATGGTTTTTATAATACAAATCAAACTTTTTTTTTTCAGTGACATTTTCACAAAGCAGTTCCAAATTACATTTGGAAACTAATTTAGTCCAATCTGTCTCTTCTTTTTCCTATTATTAGGGCAAAAGTACTTAAAATAATTGCTTGCTTAGATTCATAATCTATAACTATGGATTTTTCTCATTTCAGAGGAAACCATGAAAAATTGAAACAATGATTAATCAATGTAAATCAAGAAGAACTGGCATAAACATATAAATCCAAACAAGCAAAAACATGTTTATTTCTAATCCCCAAATTATACAAGGACCAGAAGGGTTAACTTTCTGGTTCTAACTCTTCAATCGTCAGTGGTAATTTTTAGTTCTCCAGTTTATAATCAGAGCTGCCTACTCTCTCACAATTCCTTGTCTTGTATCCAGAGATACAGTTAGGCCATTCTTTGTTTTTCTACAAATTAATAGAGCATAGGAAATATAAGAGCCATACCACCTACCTACTATGGCACAATCAGATTCATGTGCCTGAGGACCTCAGCCCTTCACAACCAGGCTCCAGAGTGTCAGAGGATGGGTATGGCCAGTCTGTGGATACATCAGCAAGGCTAATGATTTCATATTGTCTTGATCGACTGCCTCTCCCCATTCTTTACTAGAAGAAAGGGGAAATGATACAATAACTTGAAAATGGTTTTTTTTCTTCAAACTAACAGCCTAATCGGCATATTTGCACAACACACTCGACCACAAACTAAACAACACACTAGTCCAATCTAAACCTGCCAATTTTACTAAGGTAAGAGTTGGTGTGCTATGCAAATCCATCAGATTGGCTGAGTGGACAAAAAAAAAGTTAACTAATCCAGGGGTAATTATGCCATACAAACAGAGCTGCTGAGTGGTTGAACAGTACACAACCCTAACAAATCCTATATTCTCCACCTCTAATTACCATAGCACTCAGTGTGCCAATTAATCTTTTACTGATTAGCTCCAAGCATACTCACACTTGTCTATACTGGATTTTATCATGGGTCTGGCCAGCTGTGAGTGTCTGTTATGACTAATTTCATTTATATTGCCACACAAATCAGTTTCACATTTGTTTGGAATCGGAGTTGAGAAGAGATGGGTTTTTCTTTCTCTCAAGGGCCAAGGGCCTCAGTTCTTACCACCCAAGTAGTAGTTCACCTGTTAAAGCAAGAAAATTAATATATAGAACAGCTATATTATGTAGTATATTATTTGTTGGTTTAAAAAGATTATATGCTCATCCATCTAATTATTGGAGTTTTGGGCAACCATCAAAACATAAAAACAAATAGACAAAATTAATTGTAAAAGCCCCAAGTTGAGGCCCTGTCAACTTACTAACATGACAAACACACAAATACCAAGGCACTGTTAATTTCCCAGTCCCAACTCCTGGAGGAAGAGACAGGTCTTCACAGATTTCTAAATCTGACCAGAGTTGAGGCCATCCAAATTTTGGAGACAAGACTGTTCCATAGGGCAAGTGTTATAAAGCAGCATCCCCCAACCTTTCTGGCTTTGCAGACCAGCAGGCGAGTGGGAATGGTTACATGTGAGTGGCAGGCGCACATGCATGTCACTTGTACAAATGCTTCCGCAGCCCAGTTCTGAATGGGCATGGCCAGGAGGTTGGGGACTCCTGTTTTCAAAGAAGATACACTAGGACCCACCAAGTAACAGCATTTTACCAAGGGAACCTGGAGCATGCCCACTCTGCCAGATCTCTCCACTATACAGCTAGGAAAAACAGTAAGATATAATTTTTCCCTTAGTTTTAAATGAGAAAATAATAATAATAATAATAATAAT
>JAEANM010020108.1:0-12189 GCA_017656035.1 Myanophis thanlyinensis
AGATACCGTGGTCAACGGTATCAAAAGCCGCTGAGAGATCTAATAGGACCAGGACAGAGGAGCAACCCCTGTCCCGCACCCTCCAGAAATCATCGACCAACGTGATCAATTATTAATTATGGATGTGCAGGAATAAATGATACACAATAATACTATTGATAAATGATTATGGATATGGATATAGTTTTTGACATTGTTCTAAATCTAAAGATACGTATTATGTTAAATGATGTGTCCAAAATTTGGAATTTGGTTATTGTTGAGTTTTGTTTGCATTGGCCTGAGTGTTACTAAAAAAAAAATTGGAAAAGTACTATTATTCCTGATATATGAAGGATTGCATTCAAGAGGTCTGTAAATTGTTCATGTTTGAAATAGCAAGTTTATGATTAATCAAAAATGAAAAGTTTATTAAGACAATTGACTGTAAAAAATATTAAAAAATGCAAATAGATACAAAAAATATTGATAATAGTCACCCCTACAGTAAAACCCAATCCGCTCTAGGTACCGGTATTCTGTTCTCTTTGAGTTGGCTTTTGAAAGGTAGATGCAGTCTTACCGATGATATGCAGGTTCATTCCTTGCAAAAGGTAAGACTGTTTTTAGCCTTTCAAGAATATGTTTTTAGTTTTTAAATAAGGGTCTACGTAAGCAGCCCTTTCTGAAGAATATAATTTGCTGTCAACAAGAAGGTGTCCTATGTCTTCAATGGCTGATGCTCCACAAATACACAGTCTTTATTGACAATCCATTAAACCTCCTATGTCTTACCATGGAGTCTAGTTGCTTAAAGCAAGCTCTTAAAAAAGATGTTCTGGATTTGAAGCATGTACTGTAAGTTGTTAAACATTTTTCTAATTGGGAGGTTTGTTTTGAGCCAGCCACTTGACACATTTGAGTACATTATATATCTATTTTGCAATATTGGAGAACCACTGATTTTTGTTTAAAAGTTCCTCATTTTAATTTGGTCAACTGTTGAAATCTGACATTTAATATGTGATATATAAATGATTTCCCCCTTTTTGTTTTATGTTCTTTTATTCTAGTTACATTGCGTAGTTCTATTTTTTTTTACAGTTTTTCATGTATTTAATTTCCTATTTAATTTTTTGTCTAGTTCTTTTTATAAAGCTTTAGCTAAATTAAAATATCTACTAATTTTTGAAACTTACATTGACAATACTATAAAGATGTAAGCAAATTTTTAATGATTAGTGAATGTACGTATGGAATGTAGTGAAAAAAGATGGATTGCAGCTAAGTGAGAACTTTTACATGTCTTCCAAATAACTTTAATCCACCTTCAGGGAGATTTTGGGGCAAACCAACCTCAACACTTAAGTCTTTTTCCATAAAACAT
Organism: Myanophis thanlyinensis; assembly: GCA_017656035.1. Lineage (NCBI taxonomy): Eukaryota > Metazoa > Chordata > Lepidosauria > Squamata > Homalopsidae > Myanophis > Myanophis thanlyinensis. The sequence continues at coordinate 1,367 of JAEANM010020108.1, forward strand.
CAAATGCCATTCCATAGTCCTTCTCTAAACTTAATATCCTTCTTCTATAATCCCATCCTGCCTTCTCTAACCACTGAGGGTCTTTCTGTTTTACAGATCAAGCTTTCCATTCCCATACACCCACTTCACGTATCACTTCTATGCATTCAATTCACACACTATTTACGCCCTGAACCTGCATCTACTTGCAGCAATGTCCACGATGGTATCCTGTTAGTATGTATGTGCATCAAAACAGACAAGAAATAGTGTCATAATTAACAGCCTGTCTCTTTGTATGTGTATGTCATTTTGCCTGTTTTGACCATTAATATGGACACGGCTGCCCATCTGCTTCAATTTATTTTTAAACAGCAACGTGCTATTTAAAAGGATCCTTGGCATAGTGTTGACTTAACCCCACAGTTCCATTCGCATAGTAAAATGGATGGTATTTACATTTTTAAAAAATCTAAATCTTTTCATAATTGCAGCCCTGTGATATAAACATTCAATAATCTTAAATGTAGGTTAATTCTAGAGTAAATCTCCAAACAGAATTGGTACCTCTACAACACATTAAGAGAATTTTCTATATGAACTACTGCTTAAGTTATGTCTCAAAATAGAAATATATATTTATATTTAACTAAATTTAAAAAAAATCATTTCATTGAATGAAAAATAAGCTGCTCTATTCTGCTCAGTAATTCTGTGACTATTGTATGATAAAATTGATAAGTATGCAGGTTCTCTTCTTGTACTTAATCCATCAACTATCTTGACGTCTAATTTCAACGAAGACCCTCCTCTGTTGGAATATCTTACAGGCATTGCTTGCCTTCAGAAGTTGTGGGTGGTCCATAACTGGAGGTTTTTAAGAAGAGATTAGACAGTCATTTGTCTGGAATGATAGCGCCTCCTGTTTGGGCAGGGAGGGTTGGACTAGAAGATCTTCAAGGTCTCTTCCAATTCTGTTATTCTACTACTTTCCATGGGCGAGAGAGGAAAAATTACACATTACTTCCCAGGATATAAGGCAATGCTTAGGCATCTCAAAGGAGTCACTGAGTAGCTAAATGGGAGTCAGATAAAATGGTGTCTCAGGGACTTCATTCACTGATCTCCTTCAGCCAATGGAAGACAGTTAGCTAGTAATCCTCTCTAAAAAACTGAAGGAATATTAAGGAACAGGAAGCCCATTTTAAGAACAGCAGGCAGTTTCATCAAATCAGCATTCCGGCATGTACAACAAATATCACCCCAATAAATTACTGCCAGGTATGGACCTGAACTTGATGGCACAAAGAAACACATTTCTGTCATTCACTCATAACCAGATACATTCTCTCCAAACCATCAGCTAGTGTTACTGCTCACTGAACACTCAGTATGTCTCCCTGTGTTAGTGAAGACTACAGGAAGATTATGACATTCTGATTGAAAATGCTACAGAGGGAGATCATGAGGCCAGAAGTAGGAACTAAGAGGTAAGCACTAAGAGGCCAGAGTTCTCTACCATGCTGAAGAATACTCATTCAAACCATCACTCGTATCATAGCATATGTCACACCTGACATCTTTGGACTACCTTGCTATTAGCAGAGTGACAGAAGATTTACTCAGTTTATTGGCACCTTTTTCTGCTTTGGAACAGGTAGTTTGTCATTAGTCATCAGCCTGGATTTTCAACAGTGACAAAGATGGATGGATAGTGCTTAAGTATTCCCAGAGTGAAATATTATTTCGTGTCCTTGAGGAGCTGCATCTTTTTAATGGGTATAGACAGCTTAGCATGGATTCCCTATATAAAGCTTTAAGTCATCCCATATACAGTGCCCTCTTCATTGTTAGAAGCTTAATATTCATTGTGAATACTGGTTTGTAAAGCTTAGCAAACATTATAACAACAACTGATTTTGTGAAGGATTGCTTTAAACATGATTCAATTTCATGCAAGAGTTAAGCAATGGCACTTTTAGAAAGCTTAGCTTATAAATTAGTCACAAATGTGCAATAAAAACAACACACCACTTGTGACTTTCTCAAGCAATCAGCTCACCCCCCAAAAAATCAGGATTCTTTTAAAAGACCTAAAAATAGCAAAATGAGTTGAATCCTATCCTTAACCATGTTAGATTTTGGAACTTTAGTTTGAATCAGTTTCTGCAACCAACAAATTATTGCACCATCTGGAAACAATCTGTTTCAGCACCTTCTTCGGATTCAAGAACTGCTCCTAAGGAAGACAAGTTTAATGAAGGAGGAATAAAAGATCCACCTTTTCTTGTGGATCAGGAGCGGTAGAAATAGTTGGGTACATTATGCTACTATTGAATGGGATAGACAAGGTGTGATAGTTTTGATTGTGAAGATTTATCATTTAAAGCCTGAGAGACAGAAAGAGTAGAGTGAGATATTACACTGGAAGCTGTGGTTACTGACATACTGAAGAAAGAGGTTAGCAGTTGAAATACTGCAGAATACTATGGAAGGCTGAATTGAAAAGAAACTACGGTATTAGCACACAAAATTGATCAGATATTGATCAGAAAAAGCTCCATTTTTCAAGAGACAGAAGTTGTTTGACAGGAGAAAGTGCATTCCTGGTCCTGTAGCTGAAAGACCATTTCAGACTGTTTGGGGGTCAACAACGGAATGGAAAAACTCTTCCTGGACTCATGAATACTGCTGGATTCATATATGAAGGCAAGATAGCTTTTTCTTATTTTCAGCTGCTGCATTACTTTACTACTACTACTATGCACTGCATTACATAGCTAAATGGAACTCAGCATGGTGACACACATCCTTATCACCACAGGGCACTCTACATGGATTTTGGAAATCACCTAGCTGATATAAGTGCAAACTACAGCTTCCTGTTTACTGACTGATGCTCAGCACCATGAACACCACATTTATGAATCCTGTTTACTGGTTATTGAATACTGGTTCCAATAAGTTTCCAGATGGATTGGTTTCAACCTGTAAAGGTCTTTATGGATTGGTACTTGGATACTTGCAGGATCTTTCTTGAACCAGCGTCAACCTGACCAAGGCTTTCCTCCTGGGAAAAAAATCCTGGTGATCTTTTATTCTCAGGTATTAAAGAGGTCTAAAGCTCTTTAAAGCAAATATTTTTTGGTCACAGGGATAAATTAGCCATGTTTGTAACCGCATTTGTAACAGGATTTTTAAAGACCAGTAGAATCACTGTTCTGATATGCTATGAATAGTGCTTCAGGTATTTTTCTTAAATTTACTAGTGCAGATGCTTTAGTGCTTCATTATATGTTAATATTTGTAAGATTGTGGTTAGTTGCTGGAGGTCTTTTCATCTGACAGCATATATATTTAATGTAGCAAATCAATGCTATACTGTAAATTATACAGCTCTATCAGATAAACTTATTATGCTTGGTGGATAAACTTTCCTGGCTGAATTCTTGTTTACCTTATTTGCAGACTAACACTCCACTGCAGCTTATATAGTAGCAATACTTTGATAGTGACATGTACAATATCAGTAACTGAAAAGTGATTATCAACAAAACTAGATGCTACACACATGTTGTGCACTGACAATAAAGGATTGAATCTGAATAGTTGCAGCATATAATTTCCTACTTCTTTTAAATTTGTGTTTATTATTTATTTCTTTATTGTATGGATTATGTAATGTGTTTAATCCTCAGTAAAACTGTATATGATTATCCAATGAAAGAAAAAAAATAGTTTTTAATGAATGGTGCCATGCCCGGCAAGCACCAAATGCCCTGGAAACCTCCAGTGAGGTAAAAAGTAACCATTGCCGCCTATGAAGGGCCAAAAACTTCCAGTGAAGCTGATCCCCTCTAGGAATCTGCTCAATGTTTTTAACCCATGGAAGTCAAGGCCAAATTTTCCTTAAAACCATAGAGTAGATCCTCAGAAGAAAGTGATGGTAGGGATTTTTTTTTTTTAGTATAAAGCCAGCTTCATAGCACTTGAATCCCACCAAGCTCTTATCATGTACCAAAATTTTGATCATATGGCCAGGAGGTACTGCAATAGCACCAACGTTTGACCAAAATGTGATGATACATATGAATACTGAATCATTGCTTTGGAACCAAGCCAGAGGTTTCTGGCTAATGAAGTTAAATATGCTCTATTGCTAACAATAAAGTTGCAGGGTTTGATGAAAAACAAGAAATACTGTTTAAAACCTTCCAAAACAATGGAGTTAAACAATGGAGTTAATATATAGATAGGAAAAATTCAGCAGTAGCCAAGAGACTGGCAAACATCAATTTATATTCTAAAAATCAAACAGCATTAAGAAATGTTCAAATTACTGCACAACTGCACTTGTCTCAAATGCTGGTAATAGACACTTAGGATTTCACAATCTAGTCTTCAACAGTACACGAACAGGAAGTGCTAGATGTATAAGCTAGATTCAAAAAAATCAGGCACACAAGAGCACATTACTAATGTCCAATAAACAATGGAAAGAGCTATGTTATTGACAAGAAATCAATAATTGCTTTATGGATTACGCCAAAGTTTTGGACTGTGCAGACCACAACAAATTAAAGGTAGCCCTTAATAAGAGGGCTTAAATAATAAGTTTACCCAGGCCATCTCTTCTCCTTACTGCTTACTGATAAATATGCATGACTACTAGGTAGCAATAGTTACAGTGAAATATGGTGCAATTAAATTGTTCAAAATTAATTTTGCACACTGCTACCTTCTTTACATGCGGAGAAATGATAGACTAGAAATAGAAATTGGAATTAAAAGTGTTGGAAGAAACATCAACAGCCTCAGTTGTGCAAATGGTGGGTCTGGAAAAATTGAGGAATTTCTTGTTAAAAAGTGAAATAAGCTGATACAAAAGGGTTTCTGCTACTATTTATTAAAAATCCAGTATGTTAAAAGGGAATGCCAACATACATAAACAGATGGATAAGCTGTTGAACTCTTCATATTTCCAGATTCAAGCATTCACAGAAATGGTGATTTAGGAAAACAAAGATGCCTGTTACTTGAAAGAAAATCTAAGATAACTTTATACAAAATACCAAGGTGCAGAGATACCAGAGATGGTAACAAAGGTATATATTGTGAAGACTATTATTTTCCCAGTTGTAACAAATAGCTCTGAAAACTGGAACACCAGAAAAGCTGAAGAAAAATCAATACCTTTCAATGGTGGTGTAGGAGAAAATTGCTACAAATACCTTATACAGAAAGAACAAATGTTCCTCAATAGATAAGGTAAAAATAGAATGCTTGCTGGAAGCATAGATAATGAAGCTAGTTTAAACATTGTGATAACATAAAGTGAAATCTATAATTACTGGACAATATTCTGGCACTTGGAACGTGCAAAAAAGATAAGGGGGGAGGGGGAAACCTGCATGATTAGATGGCATCACTGATGACACAATATGACCTTAAAATAATTCAAAGAAGCAGTTACTGTTAGACAATCATGTCAAGGATTTGCATTCAGTAAAGTTTAGAAGGGACCAAACAATTGTAAGATGAAATCAAGAGATAAACTGACTGCTGATTTAGTTTTCAATGGTTTTTGTATACACAGTTAATATTTAAGGTAGACAACGGTATATTTGGAATTTAGCATCACAAGACAGTATTTGAAATTAAACTATGTACAAAAGATGACCACTTAATTGCTAAAATTTGAAATGGAAGAACAAGTAGAAGAATATGATATGAAGTGAGCAAAGAACTTTGGACAATATTTATTATTTTATTTACTCATTTGTATCCTGCCTTTATTATTTTCATAAACAACTTAATGTGACAAACATATCCAACACACCTTCCACCTCCTATTTTCTTCACAACAACAATCCTGTGAGGTGGCCTGGGCTGAGAGTGAGTGACTGGCCCAAGCTGATTTTCATGGCTAAGGCAGGACTTGAGCTCAAAATCCCTTGCTTTCTGGACTAGTGCCTTAATCACTAGATCAAACTGACTCTATTAATAGAGGGAACAATGGGAAATATGTAATTGAAAGAACTGAAAGATACATTATAATTTAAATGAGAACTTTTATAAAATGATGTACTACTGAAACAGGTTTCCAGAAAATTATCTAAGATGTATAAAGATATGCATTATGCTGGAAATGTACAAAACATGAGAGGTCATTTTATCATGGCTGGTAGACATGCACAAAAGTTAGAAAATCTTGGGCTCAAATATGTATAGTGAAACAAAGAATTTTAAAGAGTAATATATTCAATTGAAAGCAGAAATCTTGTTGGGAGTAATGGATAGACAATTAGAAAAGAGTTATGGAAGTTTTTATATATAACTGCTGCAAGGTTATATGCTAAAAATGGAAAGATTCTGAAATACCTATGATGGAGGAATAATGGTAAAGATGACAGAATTAGCACAGACGGCAAAATGGTCTGGTTAGAGAAAGAGCAAAAATATATTTATTACAGCAGGAAGCACCTTATGGATTTTTTGATGAAAAAATTTAAAAAATGAACTTGTGCTTTATGGATTTGATGATTAGAAAGGCTAGAGAATGGAAAAAAGGGCAATAACTTAGAAAGAGAGGGTAAAATATATTTGTAATTGCTGTTAAGATTGGAAGCCATTTGTTTATAACTGTATCTTTTTTTCTTTTTCTTCTTTTCTTTTCTTTCTCCTTTTTGTACTTATTAGTCCACTTCCCTTACTCTTCTTTCAAAATTTGTATTGTTTTATTCTTTTAAAAATATTTAATAAATTACATAAAAATAAAAAGGTTTATAAGTGATTGAACAATTGATCAGCAAGTCTGTTTTGTGTTGCTATCTGTACCTATTTGTCCTCATCTAGGAGGTGCTCTGGTTGAAGTTGGGTTTATGGGAGTAGTAGGGATTGCTGCTAGTGTTTCCCCCTCCCTGCTTCTCAGCAGCTTTACTGCCTGAGTTGCTGAATTCCATTGCTAAGTTGACAATAATATCTCCAAAGATGTGCTCATATATTTTCAAAACCTTGCAGTTGTTCTCACTCCTACCCTCCTCCAAAACTGAAAAACTCAACGAAATAAAATGAGAGTTCAGCTGGCCAAGATTAGCATCCTCTATTTCCTTGATGAGGGCAAAGCAAGCAGTCTGGTTATTATGATGACCAGTTTTAAAGGCAACTGCGTAATACCCATAATACCACTGTATTTCAATCTTTACAATTTAGGGAATGAATCAAGGAGTTAGGACAAAATGAAAATGCTAGCCAATGGTAACTGGTAACCAATGGGCAATTACCATGAAACTCTTGCATCCACACTGCAGAATCCTCCAAATTATTTTAAAATATATCACAGCAGAGGCAGAACCTATGAAAGCTCATTGCCCAATAAGCTGTTGCATTATGAGAGTATGATGCTAATCTGGCAGTAGAGCATATGAACATATGCTTAATTACTCATAGTTGCTATGAGTAATACAAATCCTTGTAAGTGCTTTAGAATGCAAGGCAAACTTATGTGAAATACCTTTTACAAGCCTTTAAAGCAGCACAGCCGCTTCCCAAATTGACATAATTTCATACTCATAGGACAGCTACAAATAATCATGTGAATCTCAGAAGAGGCACAATGTAATAGTTCAAAAATAAGGTGCTTGTTGTTACTGCCCAAACATTTTCCAGAATACGACTTCTGAAAGCATTTTAGAACCCTAAAGAAATCTTAAATGTCCATCAATTCATACAAAAGCTCTCATTACACATCCAGATGTCCATCCAGATAACTATAATTGTTCCACCCACTGCTTTAATCACATCTCTACTTTCACATATTACATACATGTTTACAGCCTTAATGCTTCACTCATTCATTCATAAAGAAAAAAAAATCCCGAGGTTAATATTATCCAATCAATATGAAATAACTGTGGGTCAGATTTCTATCCTGAACTAGAATACAAATTGAACACTGAAATGCCAGGATGGCACAATTGTTAATGCAAATTAAATCTAGCATGAGCACTACATTAAGGTATTTTTAAAAAAACAGCAAGGAATACTGAAGTCCATAAGATAAGTGTCCTTTCCATTTGATATTATTTTGACTTTTTAAAGAATGTTGGGAGTTTCAGACTAGGCAAATGGAGCTGGGGTAGCACACTGCATGCAATACTGAGAAAGTAGATGAAGAAATGTATAGCATAATGCATGCAACGAAAAAACAGAGATGCAGGTCTGTGCTGATTGTCTTGCGCATACATATTAGGAGACACTGACCTGGTGGTCTGAAGCAATCCAGCATCATTCCCAATTTTCTTATTTATAGCTGATATGTCCAAGTCTGTCTCCTTAATTTTCACTGTCTTTCCTCTTTGTTCTATTGGTGGAAGAGGAACAACATTCATGGACTTAATTTGAAGTGTAGTTTTGAGATCAGCCTTAGTGTCTTTAGCCAGTTCCTTGTTTTGAAATGGCAAACAAGAAGATCCACACAAAGAATTACTGATATTGAAGCTGTCTGAAGACCTATCCCTTGCATTCTTCTTCAGGCTGATAAATCGGCCTGTTAATTCTAGGAAAGAGAATACAAAATTAAATCAGATTAATTCTTTAGAATACAATTTATATAGGGGTGTTTGTTAATATACATATTTACTCCTCCTTAGTGACATACCTTTTCACAAACTTTAACAATTGATGGGGAGAAAATTGCACACATGTATTCTTATAAGAATAGTTTTCACAATCTCACTAAAGCATTTCCTAAGATGATTATAAGAGCTCATTTGTTTCTTTGTTCAATAATTGTGTGATTCTATTTTAGGATAAGTTATATTATGCAAAGTGCACTAAAAGAGGCAGTAGTAGCAAGAACGGAATTTAAAGATGGATGTTAAAAACAAGAAATCTAATTAGTTTCCATGAACTCCCTTCACTACACTGCACCATGTCTTTTTTGCTTTGCTTTTCACACCCATACAATGAAATATTGCTTCTCACACCCATACAATGAAATATTGCTTCTCGTTCTTCTTCTTACCCATTAACTCCATCTAATCACCACTTTCTCAGTCACCTCAACAAATTCCCTCTTTCTCATATATTTATTTTGTGATTCAATCCTATTTACTTCTAGATTGAACTTCCTCACCTGTCCTATATTTAGCTAAATAGGTTTCAATGTTTAAAAGTCTCCATTTTCCCTTCTTTTGTTGTGCTTTCCTCTCATCAAGTTGTAGTTTAGGTAGCAGCAAAGACTTTTCTATCTTCGTGTGTGTCTTAATAAATCTGCCTTTTACTCCGGATATAATGAATGTCTGTTAGCATTCATGAGAGATATGCTGTGTCCATATTTTGCTTCCAAGATGACTATTATGCACATTTTATTCTTTTTAATCAACACTGAACAGCTCAAGTTATTGTGCTGTCCCACTCCTTGCCCTCCCCCCACACAGTAAAAGTCTACAGGTGTTTATCCAGCCCCCAAAAAAACAGATCTTCCGAAAGCACCTCCATTGTATAGGTCCTGATTCTGAGCTCAGCATGGCAAGAGGCAATGGGTAACTGAGTCCAATGAGCATATAGAAAGTCCAGGAAAAAAGTCCACAACTCAAACGTGTCAGGATACATGGCACGAGCACCCAAGACACAGAACTGAGCACATTGCTCCAGCAAAGCTCAAGTCCTCACAGAGGGATTATGTAGATAACACCAATTCAGCCCTTTATGGCAGACAAGTTTGTCTCCTCACGAATAGTCTAGCAAATTGGCATTGTCCCTGTCTCCTCTCTGCTCTACATGGTTTTGGATCAGGAGGAGGTCTGGACTCCACCTCCTCCTCATTGCTAATGGGTGACATTTCCTAGAGTCTCCAGGCAAACTTCCTGCAGCTGTGGCTTGCCTCCCATAGCCATTGACTCAGCTGAGGCTGCTCCATCGGGCTAGTACTTTCAGGGCCCTGAAACTGACCAACACTCACTTTTATACTTTCCTCTGCTGACTCAAATTCACCCTTCTGCACTGAACTTGCATCTGGAGAGGGGTCCTGGGTTATATTCATGACACTTATATATTTTATTCTTTTTAACATTCTGATTATATTGAAAAGCATATCCTTCAACAAGAGCTCCTGCTGAATATAACATTTTTCCTTCTCAACACCTAATTCTCACTTCCATATAACAATGTGGGCTGAACCATAGTCTTTTATCGTTTTCACTTCTTTCAACATACATTCGTTCCTTACAACATACCACCGGCTATCTTTTTAACTAGCATCTCACAGCTTAAAATTTTGCATGTGTTTACTGGTTAATAAAAATTATAGCTTGATCTCTTTTTTTTTTGTCTTATATACAAAACACAACATTTGGCCTCATTCTATTTCAGTTCCCCCTAATGGATGAGCAGAATCTCAAAACTGTACATCTGATTTCTTTCTAATATTTCATTGGGTTAGCAAGAAAAGCACGGTTGGGAAACATGCAGAACATGGCTTCTGGAATCCACCGCAATCCATAATACAAATTTCCACCTGGGAAAAAGGAAGGAGATCGGTTTAGAATGGAGCAGCTGCCAATAATTTCAGAAGCTGCCAGTTTGTCTGTCCCACAATGATTGCACTACAGGATGTTTTCCTCTACAGCCCCAACAGGATCCACACCATTTTTGAGCTTGATTTTTTTTTTTTTTTTTTTTGGGGGGGGGGGGCTCTGTCATAACTTCAAACAGTCACTAAAAGATCAGTCACCAGTTGAATTCTACCTGTAACTATTCCCCATCTGCCTATCCCAGGGGTGGGCAATTACGGCTCCTTCATGACTCGTGGACTTCAACTCCCAGAATTCCTGAGCCAGCCA
>JAEANM010020109.1:0-12189 GCA_017656035.1 Myanophis thanlyinensis
CACTGTATATATTATAATATTGTAAAAGGGAAGTATGGTAAGATAATAAGGAATAGATGGAGAGCATTGTGGTTGATAAGGCATCGTCTCAATGAAATTAGAAAGCATAAACATTTCATCAGAATGGATAAGTGATTCTTGCTAGCATTTTTCAGCTATCTTTCTGAAGCTGAAACATTAAACCACATAGAAGCAAGGAAAAAAACATTCAGTTGGTTCAGTTTGTATAAACTCGTTCATTCCATTCTTATGGATAGCAGCAGTCTACCCAAGGAAAAGAAGCCATTTGGAAATTAAGATGCACGTTAAGATGGGTATTGCACACAGCAATGGACTGCCAGAAAGCAATGTAGTTTTAGGATGTTATCCATGCATACAACAGTAGGTTACTAGTCAGATGTGTTTAATCTTAACTAGGATAAGAGAAACTAGGAGTACTGGACTGCAGAAACCCAGGTGACAGCTAGATGGCAGCACAGATATAACAACTCTTTATACTTTGCTGCCACCTATGGATCATCTCAGTTTCTACTACTCAGATCTGGTTGCCGTAGTGAAAAATAGCCAGGCACATTGCTTACAAAAATACTTGAATGTGTTCAATATTTGGAATAAGTGGAAATACAGAGCAACAATGCATCTGAAAAAATAAAATTTGGTTATAATAAATTTACCTGATCAAGAAGATAAAGCCTGTTAACATAAGCTTCTTCTGTGTGCAGAAGTTCATTTGCAATATTAAACAGCTTTTGAGGCTCTGAATACTGTAACAATATGAAAAATGCAAAATCCACTTTAAATACGTATTTCAATTACAAGAGAAATCAATAATCTTTTTGTATTGTTTGTTCCAATTGTTGAAGTATTCTCCTATGAGAAAATATCTTATTTTCTGTTGCATTGATCAAGTATTCAATTAGCTGGTATACAATTAGATTCAATAATCGTGCATGTGATTATTAAAGGAGCACATTTCACTGTTATTCCCAAATCAAATTAGTACAGCAAAAATTCCTATAACAAATAAAAAACCATGTAAGGTATTTATTATCTTTAATGTTAGTGAATTATATAAATTCCTCCAATTTTTTACTTATTTCAGTGTGGAATTTCCCCTGAATGAAATGTAGTCCGTTAATCAAAGGCAATTAATGTTTCATCACAAGAGGTTTAACCAGTGTTCCTGATCTTGCTTTAAAGGGAGAACGGGAGGACGAAAGTAAATAAGGAATCAATCCCCTGTTTTCACTGAAGAAAAACAAGATCTCTCCATTCTCATAACAGACTAAAAGAAAAGCACAGTGGCAATGGTGTGATCCAGAATAATGGCAAGATAGAAAATATTAATGATTACTATTCCCCCAAATCTTTGCAAAGACCAACTTATCTCTACTTTCATAAAATGCACTGAGAAAATATCTGAACTCTCCGTTATATTAGCCTTACTTCACTACTGTTAAAACATTTGTAAGAATTATAAACTGTACTCTCATTAAACAAAATCAGTGAGAGGTTATTTAAATCAACAAGGTGTGACTTAATACAGATTTGTTCAGCATGTGGACACATAGGTATGTGCTGAATTGGCTACATTGCAGTGGTGGAATTCAAATTTTTTTAGTACTGGTTCTGTGGGCGTGGCTTGGTGGGAGTGGCTGGGAGGGTCATGTGATTGGGTGGACAGTTTCTGTAAGCAGGGCAATAAAGATTAGGCTAGAAACAACGCCAAGATGTTTTTTTTCCTGCCTTCCTTATTGAAATTGAAAATTTCAATAAATTTCCTTATTGAAATTTCTTATTTCCTTATACTTCCTTATTGAAATTGAAAATTGAAAGATTAGGCTAGAAACAACACCAAGATGTTTTTTTTCCTGCCTTCCTTACAGGATTAACCCTGTGAAGTGGAAAAAAACAAAAGGAGGTTTCTTCTAACAACCAGTTCTCCAAACTGCTTAGAAAATTTACTACCGGTTCTAGTGAACGTGCTAGAAGCTGCTGAATTTCGCCTCTGCTACATTGGCTCTCTCAGACAGTGGCCTCTGCCCTTCTCTCACAATTCTTGGAGAGTCTTTTCAGTTGCCCACAATTTCCACTGACAATTTCCACTTGTTATCAAGAAAATTCTTCTTTGCATCTGTTCACATAAGGTAAGTGGGAAGTTTGCTCTTGACTTCTCCAAGTGGCAAAGTGATATGGTATCATAACAGTCTACATTCCCTGTCAGAATGAGCCTGCTAATACCAGAAGATTAGGTTGTTTAGTAAAGTAGGTAATTAAGATAAGGGCTAACTGAGAATGGAAAATAATGGGCGAATAGGAAGGTCTCATGAATCTTGCAGGTTTTTACTGATAACTCTAGGTATGAATATATATCAAAAAAACACACATACACAGGCAGAATGGAAGCATACAAATAAACAGATTAGATCAGTCCATAATATAAATTCTAAAAATTCCTAACTTGTATCTAATTCTGAATTTCTTTTAATGGCTATTTACTTCTGAATCCTCCAACCTTTCTCCAGGTTAGGATATGCCTTTCCTCTGGAGAGAGGTAGACAGGGAACAGGTGTCATCTCCTGTCCATCTCCAGACAAAGGAACAAAGGCAAAATGGAGTTGCCCTTTTCCTCTTTTTAAAAGTTCACCTGAGAAAGGACAACCTTCCCATTGCCAACTAGTTGCTTTTATAGTTCGAGTTTTACCTTGTTTCAAAATTCAAATTTTATTGGTCACATACACAGTCATACATGGTATGATATGCAGTGAAATGCTTATGCAACTGCAAGTAAGTTAGGCAAATGGAAGGGTAGGGTAGGAATAAGTTGGGAAGTGGGAAGGAGGAGTGAGGTAGAGTCGTGGTTTTGTTATAGTTCTGAGTGTTTTTGTGGTTTCTGGTTTAGTGTTCGTATTGCCTGTGGAAAGAAGCTTTTTCTACTGTTTCTACAGTAGATCATTTTGATTCTTTTCTCCTTTAAATTCTTAGAATGTTCTCTCTCCTTTTAGTATATATAAGTGAAAAAAATAATATAAACAGCAAATACAGTGACATAATGTTTCAGGAAAATTTTCTAATAAACTCAAGCAAACTGTGATGCCTTTTCTTTGCTCTTCCTTCCCTGGAAGTATCCATTGATGTCTAGACCTTCCATTTAAACACTCACATACAAACATACACATTCTCACTGTAATAGGATGAAACTCAGAAAGCACCAAGCACTCTACACTTACAGTTAAACAACAGCAAGTTGGAGAAAACTCCTGAAAACCCTGTAGCCATCAAAGAAAACAACTGAATCAATAAAAAAGAAATCAACCCAGAGTTCTCACTTGAGACACAAATTAAGAGGCTCAATGTAGTCTACTTCAGACACATTATGTGAAAATCTAGCTCTTTGGAAAAGGCTTTAATGTTGGAAAAGGTGGAAGAAAAGAGAAGAGGCCTACTAGGAGAAAGGTAGGTAGACTCAGCTACAGTAGTGAAGACCTGAAAGACTACTTTAGGGACAGATAGTCTTGGAAAAAAAAATCCATCAATGTGGTCACCAAGAGTTAACAATGACTTGATAGAACATATTTAATCAATCAATATACAACTGCAAAACTGAACTGGAAACAGATTAATTTGCCCATACCTATTCTAGCATCAAATCAGTTTCTAGCCGAAGCAAGAAGAATAGAGGGCATCCAGCAGTGTTGTCAAATAGCAGCAAGAGCACAATCTTTTTGATTTTGGGTCTATGATCATCTGGACATTCCAAATATTGGATATAAAACTAGTAGTTATAAAATAAGATATATTTGTATAGGTTCTCTGTCAATGCTTTAGGATCAGGTGAATTCTAAGCAGAAAATAATGAAGGTGAAGTCCTAAAGAACTAAAGAAACTTCTTGAATGAGAAGTGAAATGTCTTCAAGGAAGAACAAGGTCCAGTTGCCTCTTGAAAAAGCACATTTGGGACAACCATGACCTGGATGACTGAGAATCTTCATTGACAAGTGAAGGAAACAAATGATTTTTTTTTAAAAACAGAGAAAATGTTTAATTTTGCACATATTAGAGATAAGAGTTAGATTTTTTCCTACTACCATTGCAACACTAAAATCTTTTCCAGATAAGATTCTTAAAAATATGAACTAGTATATAGTTGTGAGAAGCAGTAGTCAATGCTTCATGAATGGAATTGGGTTATTTGAGGGCCTATCTCTCTCCGATTATGTCTAACTGTTCCTTAGACCCAGCAAAAAAGATATGCTCTGGGTCTCAATTATTACAGTGGCAGCTGGGGGAATTCTGGGAGTTGAAGTTCATATATTTTAATGTTGCTGTGGTTGAGAACCTGATCCTAGAAATTAGATTGGTCCTGATTTTATTGAAGTTCCATGAGGTCTTAAAGCCATGGTTTTTTCCCAGGGGGCACTAAAGATCAAGGTGTGGGCCTAATGTACAATTGTACAATGGTTGTATTGACCTCTGCTGGCTTTTCCCTCAGCTATAGTTATATGTGTTTTGTTATCTTTTATTGTTTGGTATTTTTAATTATTGCTAGCTATCCAGAGTCGTGGATTTGAAATGGGTAGCCATATAAATTGAAATAAATAAAACCAGTCAACATTTTATGTGCATTGCCACATATATTTATAGTTAATAAACAATAAACAATTCTGATGCTAAGGGTAGCATTGCCTTAAGAATAATTCAGTTAATGAAATACAAGCTGTTATTAGACATGACTGATGTTCTAACTGCAAATTAAGGATTTGCCAGCACAACTTTTTTTATATTATAAATTATTCTATCTATGATTAAAGCTTCAAAGCAAGAACACATTTTCTGAGCCTGTAATGTTTAGAATGGTTTCCAAGTTTTGCCTTAATTACCTCTATACTACTACCTTGGTTGCCATAACATCAAAATCAATGTTTATAGGCCTTCTGAGTCATATTCATAAGCTGTTTGGTGTAAAAGATGGTGCATATGAATACAGAAACACTTACCTCCTAAACTAATGCTCATCAATTACTTATAATACTATCTCTGATGGAAATATATGTCATGTCTTTAAGGCTAAATTAATATCCATGCTAAAATGTTAGTAAATGCAATCATTTGTCTATAGACTATTTTGTAAATATTGAAGTCAGATACAATTTTCATCCATCTGATTTTGCCCTTTCTATTACATATTTGGATGTTCTAATGGCTATCAAGCTTTCTTTGTAGCCAATTTCTAAACTCTTTAAGGGAGCTTTAAGGCACCTAAAATATTAGTCAGAAAATAAACCGAACACCGAAAGGAAGTTGGAACTATTTAGAAGGGAAAAAAAGGAAACTGACCCACTATCATTTAGGTATGAAAGAAAGATTAAACAGCAGAGGAAACAAAAAACATCCAGCAAATAATTTGCTAAAGTCTTTTTTTCTTAAATTTTAAAATGTACTATTGTTATTATCAGGACATACACTAGAATGCATTTTATTAATAGTCTACTTATATGTATGTTTCTTAAATGTACTGGTTAATAATACTCATATATTTTATTTCTAAAAGCCATTTATACACATAATGTGCAAAAAAAATACTGACTGGAATTAGTAAAGAATGAGAAAGGAAGCTAGTAACGTATCAGAACTATGCTTTGACTAAAACAAAGACAAAATCTACAAGTAGCAAGTAGTAAGACGTACCAAGCTAAATCCATATCCTATGTATGACAATATAATGCAACTTTATATATGCTGGAATGTGTTGAAAGTAAAAGTTCCACACAAAAAGTAGTAATACTGGTATTATAACAGCAATGCAGAAGTTAAAAAAAAATACCTTGTTAATATCTATACATTCCATCTTGGAGATTTCTGCTATTTCTGGCTCTTCACTACTTCCTTCGTCTATATCACTGTCTTCATCCTGAGCAGAGTCTCTCTTCTGTTCCCCAGCAGAAAACAGGACAGGTTTTTTGTCATTGACCATTTCAGCTAGATCCCCAGTTCCTGTTGTTTTTTTCTGTTCTATAGCTTCCTCGTTCGGAAAATTCTCTCCTGCTACATTACAAGATGGACTATCTATTCCACTATCCCGGTTAGGGATTTTGCCATTGCTATTCATCTCAACAGATGTGTCCTTATGGCTGTGCACTGCCACAGATGCTTTGCTGATGGGCATATTAGTAGAATCTTCAGTGTTCGTGGTGTCATCTATGTTTAGTTCTTTGATTTTCATTAGATCTGTATTAGACACTTCAGGACTACACAAGATGTTAGGCCCACTCTCATCCAGCTCTTTATTTTCATTTGTTGAAGTGCTAGAAGCCACCAAATCATAGACGATTGGGCAATGCTGTTTAGCAGAATCTGGTTCTTGTTCCATCTTAAAAACTAAATTAATCTGATTTCTTTGACCAACATGTGTGGGCTGCCTGCAAATGAAAAAGTTTTAAGGTTATTGATATGACAGATTTTAGGACCTTAGTATGAATTTATAGACTATGAAGCAGCAATAATTGAAATAATCTTAATTTATTACAGATTATGGTACCAAAGTTTTAAGTTTCCAGGACCACCTCTAATTTTGGATTGGGAAAAGTGTTTTATTACTACAGTATTACTAAAGCAAATTTTCAGTGGGTTGTTTAAACCAATGTAATGTCAGAATTTGAATTTTCTACTTCAGCACCAAAATATATTTGGTTGTCTTTCTAAGTCTCATTCTTTGCCTTGACTTAATACAGCTAAAAAGCATTATACGTATATTTAGAATAGCTGAATGGATAATCATATAAGCTTGCCATGAATATTCATAAAATATATTTAAACTCAGTTTTCAGTTTTTATAAGGAACAAATAAAAGCCACAAATTTGGCTTTTTATAATTTTAAGACAGCTATATTGAGGAAGTTGATGCATTCAGTGGAATTAGCTGTTAGACTATGTATTTTTAGCTTACAAAAACAAAAACAAAACCAGCATCTACAGATTGTACTATCATGAACCCCCCTCCCACTTCCTAGGCATTTATAATATAAACATATTCACGACTTCTCAGCTTTCTGACAAATCTGTCAATTTTTAAATAAGTGTTCTTTATAGAATAAAAAACTCCTGCCTACCCATGTAGTTCAAGCAAACTATATCAGTACAAGATCAAACAGAAACAGAATAGGATATAGAAATATATTTATTATCATGGACTCTTGGCTGGCCACTCATCGATATTACAACCCATTATATATTAAGAATTTTAAAAAGTGTTAAGCCAATCACTTTTACTTATATGAAAACAAGTATTCCACATTTTTTAAAAGCCTCCATTGATTGTGAGATAGGTTTCAATCACCCCACCAGGCTTAAAATGACCCAGTTTAGCAACTATTATAATAATTGTCAGTACTTTAATAAAATCACTACCATTTTCTGTAGTTAACATTGCATGCCTCAGCTATTCCACTTTCATTGTAGCTTTTGTTTTTACAAAACTATTTAAATGAAGAGATTCTGACAAGAAAATTAACCAAACCACCTTACCTTATCTCTTCAAATTTTTCAATAAGCCTGCTTATATCTGATGAGGCATGTGTGGCTTCTCCTTCAGGCACTTGTGTTCTTGAAGACTTTGGATCTGCTGGTAAAGGCCTAGATGGTGCTGGAGGAATCTTCTCCTGTCCAGCAGGCTGAAGATGAACAGGTTTTGGAGGTACTAAAAATCCAAAATCAGAAGTAAATCTTTCTCATCTTTAAAGCTAACCTAGAACAAAAATTGAATTCTCCTGGAAACACACTTCTTTTTCAACAGTTGAAGTCATGTAACATTAGGTTATTTTTAAGTATAAGCACACTGGTTTTAAGTGAAGTGGTACAAGAGTTCATGTTAAGCTAGTATCTTCCAACTCTGACAGAACAAGTGTGACCACTTCCTGGTTGCTAAACAGGATATACAGTGTGCAAAGACATTGCAATTAGCAAAACTTCTAGCATACTCGTTAATGCAGGGCTGAACATTAGAAGAAGTGGTGACCCAACACTTTGAATATGATTACATTAAAGCCATGGAATTTTTCAAAGTTATTTTTTTATCCTCCCATGCTCATTCTTCTGGAACCTCAAAAGGCAAATTAAAAACAGCCCATCATTTCTCCTTTTCCCTTCCCCCAACTCTTTATAGTACAATATGCTAAATATCCTTCCTCTTTTGTTGCAGTCTTGAACACATTACTGTGACAAAAGCACTTGCCATGTACTGCTGCTTGTTTGTGAGGGGGAGAAGAGAACAATGAAGCACATATGCAATTCAGTCCCACTGTGTGGGTCTTTTTTTTTTTCAAAACACAGCAAACCATGTGAAATTCTCACCCTGCTTGCAAGTAGTGCTTTTTAAAAGCCTCCAAGCAGTAACCCCTAGCAACAAGGTCATGTGTTTTCATTGTTGAAAGCAGCTGAAAGCAACTTTAACTGATCCTTCAACTAGAAACAGAAAAAGTGACTTAGGAGAATTAATGGCAATTATTTGTCTCTGCAATACCTGTGTTTCATTCAGGTTTGACCTGCTTAGTGTGTGTGTGTGTGGGGGGGGGGAATGCTAAGCATTCAAAATTTTAGAATGCTGTATGCGGTACGAATGAGACATTTAAAAGAATCTTCTCCTACTTCTATATAATCTGGTCAAAGTATATTTCACTTCACAAGGGCAACATAAATGAAGTAAACGGGGATTCAGAATTTAAATTTAGAAAACAGACTTAGTTTGAATTTAAAGAAGACGTTTACACAAAAGGAAGGGCAAGAACAAAAGACAGTATAATTTTTAAAAAAATTCAAAATAATAACTAAAGCTAGTGAGAAAGCAAAGAGAAAATATTAGAATGAGAAATACTTATTGTTAATCATCACCTATAGTACCAAGGTCTTCGCAATATATATATGGTTGAAAATGGCAATCTTTGTCAATAGAAATTACTGTCAGAATCTCTGAGATCAGAGTTTGAAATCCAACAGGCTATTAAGAATTCAACAAGGCTAAAAGCAAGAAGCATTCACTGGATAATTAGAGTTGAAGCCTAAACATCAGGCTTCATCATCAACTGTACTAGGATCAACAGTTTGAATTCCCAGCAGCATGAGAAACTGTACAAATTCTCAGCCTATCAAAGTCCCTCCCTAATGAGAAGTTGGTTGGACTGAAAATCAAATTGATGGGCTGATGGGTCCCAAGGCTGAGCTGAGCCAAACTGATCTTTAGGTCAGATATAGAGGTTTCATTGGAACCCAAATGATATCATTAAAACGCACTGTTTACACATTGTTATGTATTTTTGTGTCCTTTTGCTCTGCTCATATATTCATATACATATTCATAGGGAGTCATCGTTTCACAAGGCAAAAGTAACTAAGAATTAAAGTACAGTAAGTATTTAGAGAAACAGTGACAGATATAATCTGTGTGGAGTCTTGCTCTGTTTCCTTACCTTTAGCATATCACTAAAGGATTAGCTGCCTGTTTTTCTTGCTAAATTTTATTTGATTTAGCCATTTACTGAAACAATTCTGAAAAGTTTTGATCTAAATATAATTTGCAGAACATATTTGTATCAAAATAGAGATGCACAGATTTAAAGAAACTTCTCGCCCAATGGCTGACTTCCCCATCCCAGTAAATAATCCCAAAACTCATGAGATTTTATTAATTTCAATTTAATTTGGGAAGCCATGTTGTTTGGGGAATAGATTCCACTTTTCTGGAAGATTTTTCTTATATTATACCTTGATACCTATTAAATGAGGGATTATGGGAAGAAATAAAATGTTTGTCTCAATTTAAAGGAGGGAAGGGGTCTGCATTAAAGCAGAACATCCATTAAATATGAATAAGATTTCACACATGGGTATTTGATGCACGTGTGAAATGGAAATGGAATTTTACACATGTGCAGAAAGTCATCCTCGGTTTATTCCAAATTGGGACTGAAATTCACATTGCTAAATGATGTAGTTATAAAGTACAAGGTCACATGACTGGATTGCTTAACAATGGCGATCCCAGAATTTCCTGCTGATATTGTTAAGCAACAATTGAAGGTTGTTAAGTGAGAACCTTTCCACATTTTTCTGCCAGCTTCCAATAAACAAAGTCAATAGGGTTGGTTGGAGGTTGCAAATTCCTTGTGCTCATGGTAAGTAACTGGTGCTGGGTGGAGGATGATGCACAAGTACAATGGAGAAGGGATGGCTGCTATTGGGAAAGGAAGAGTGCATGATGATGTGCAGGTGGCCATCAAGGCACAATGGAAATGCAACGACAGGGAGATGGTTGCTGCTACATGGTGGAGGGTATGCAAATGATCACAATCAGCCTTGTAGCTCAGCTCCTTGGACAAAAAAGTGCTGAGAGAGCAAACTGCTTACCAAAGTGGTTTGCAACCTTCATATGACCACAGGTATACTGGGACTGTTCGATACGTCAGGTTGTAAGAATCACTCATTCAGCACTGTTGAAACTTTGAACAATTTCTGAACAAGTGGTTGTGAACTGAGAACTTCTTGTATAAGCATGTTTTGTCTACTGCAACTGAAGGCAAGGTCCATTAAATAGAGGTTTTACTGTATATTGAGTTATCACCTTAGGTTAATTAGCCCTTCAATCACTTCCTGAAACAAACAATCTTTCCCAGCACTGTGACAAGTACAGGAAACTTCTGTTAGTTTCTCAGCAAGCAGAATTCCTCAGTTCACATTTCCTAGAGTTCAAAGGTGTTATTTACCTACAATAGATTGTATTTCTCTACATAAAATTTTGTCTTTTGTCCAGATTCCAGACATAATCCCGTTTAGATTGTTGTAATATGATTTATGTGGGCCTGCCCTTGAAGACTCCTCAGAAGTTGCCATTGGTCCAGAATGCAGCAGTATGGATAGTTATTGGCTTGTCTTCAAATCTAAATCAAATTTTATTCATCACATGCACAGACATACATAGTACGAAATGCAGTGAAATGTGTATAATAGCGTACACCACTACTTTGCAAGCCATGTTTGCTACTAATAGGTTTCCAAGTGAAAATCAAGATGCTGGGTGTCATCTGTGAAGATCTTCATTCTGATAGAGCTGTGTTATTTGTATATTTTCTATCTCTAAAAATTCTGATTGCCAATCTGTCAAAGCAATGGCTAATCCAAACAGCCCAGATCCTTTTGGCCTTCTGTATTGAAGACCTAACTGTTTTTGCTCAGGTTGGGCCAGAAATTAAGTGATTCTCACTCTGAGATATTCTTTTTAGATGTTTTGTGGAAAGAAATGACAGTCCTTGGTTGTTATTTGTTTTGTTTTGTGGTAGATGATTTTTCTCTTCTGTCAGCTGCACAGAGTCATTTTTATCTGGATACTAACATAAATTAATTAAATAAGAAAATTTATATGACAGGACTTCCATGCCTAACATTTATTTTATTTTATTTACTGATTACCTGAGATTCAGAGAACATATTGCTCACATTTGCAAATGCCTAGAAGTTACAGATTTTTAATGAATCAGAATTAATTTTTCCTACATAGTTAAATTAACAGTAGGAAAAGGACACTGGAGAAAGTAATCACAATTAACTTCCTAAAAGGAGGCAAAAACCCCAGCAAAACCTAATCTCAATACATAATTATATCACAATGAACTTTAGTTGTAATCATTTGATATATCTATATTATCTTGCTCATGCAACTACATAAAACAACTGATGGATGACTGTAATTGCATCTTTCAGTGTATGTATTTTTAAACATGACATAAAAATCGCATTAATAAAGAAGATACAAACCTTGGGGTCTTAACAGATATTTCTTTGCCAACTGGGGTTTTCTTTCACTGTGCTGCAACTCACTACGTGTTTCCAGCACTGTTCTTGACTTAATGTGACCATTGATTTGAAAAGCAGAAGGATAATCTGGAATAAAACAATGAACTATTTAAACTATGGTTTAATTTTATAATTTTTATTTATTTTATTTTGATATTTTGATTCAACAGTTGAACCAATATTAAGAGTGATACTAAAATAGGGTGACCATATTTTGATTTCCCAAAAAGAGGACAATCGAAAAAAAAAATCGAAGAAAAAAAAATCGGGGAAAAAAGCGCAGCCTCGAGACACAAATTCCCTTCTTTCTCTCCCTTCTTCCATCCTTCCTTTTTTCTCTCTCTTCCT